>CAUHTR010002741.1:0-54705 GCA_959609185.1 Schmidtea polychroa | reverse complement strand
CTCAAGTTGACTGTTGGGATGTCAATGATAATATTCTAGCTGATTTTTGAAAAAAAAAATGTTTCTACTATTCCAAATTTGTGCAAGAAATAACGCTTCCATTTGCACACGTGCAGTTTTAATTGGTCCAAATGTGTTTATTCATTCTTCCTACAGTCCGAATCTGGCTCCATCGGACTAGTTTCTTTTTTAGTCACCTCAAACGATTTCTTCAAGGCCAACAGTTATCCACAAAAGACGATTTGAAAGATCCAATGACTCATTTTATGAGTGAAAAGTGTCATAATATCTTCAAAATCAACTTCCAAAACTTTGCTAGAAGCTTTATTATTTCCAACTTCTTATTGGTAACGCCACGTATAAAATGAAATTGTGAAAAACCTTAATGTTAATTAAATCGTTAAGAATTTGTTACTTAGTTTAAGGGATGATTTTGCATATTTCTTCAGGAATTATAATTATAAATTTATTAAATTTAGATTGTGTAGGAAATTTATCAATTTTTAGTTTGTTTTAATAGTCAATATTGATATCGATATTAATATTTATGAAGATGTATTAAATTTTGTTATTATTTTGGAAATCACATAAAAATTTTTAACAAAACAATTATATTTAGCTAATTGTTATTTTCGAAGAAACACTTTACTTAAAAGAATATTTAATAGAACTTTTAATTTGTGACTGAAGTAAACTCGAATAAACAATAATTTTCAATTATTCAATAGAGAGAGTTTTATTAAAGTATTTATCGTAACCACCTTGTTTCATGTGGGAAATCTTTACATAATGAATTGATAAACATAATATTTATTTAGACTAATTTGTTTGCTAACACATGTTTTACAAATAATGAAAATTTGACAAAGAATTAAAGATTGAAAAAAATGGTGCCAAACAAATAATAATGAAATAAGATGTTATAAGAAATCATCATAAAACAAAAATTATATAACTATTTTTCAAAGAAATTTCTTCATTTCAAAGAAAAACAAATCTTGGCGGCCCGCATTTATAAAATAAATTGTCAAATTTTGGTTGTTTCAAAAGTTATTTATATTATCAAAAAGAATATTTGCATTAGTATGGAAAGAACTGTTATCCAAAAATAATGTATTCTCTCGAAAATAACTCGTTTCGGGATGATTTTTATTGTATTATCTTCCTAGAATTGTGTCATAGTCTACTTGATAAAAGGTATACAGTATTTTGAGATAATTGGTATACAGATATAAAACTGAATTTATTAACATTCATACTGAGTTTTATTTTTTATCTAAAAATAATATTTCCAACATTGCGAAACCTCAAGCTGATTAATTTTTTGACGAGGGAAACGAAAAAATAGAAACTGTAACTGAACTAAGAAGTAGTTGGGTTATTAATAAAATAATAGAAATACATTTCACAATTACCAAGTTATATAGAAATGCCAAAACAATTGAAAAATAAATATTGTTTAGTTAATCTCAAAAATAAGGACAATTTATGTTTTATCTATAGTGTTTTGACCATACTTAAAAATGAAGTGGTTGCTGATGGTACACGCAATATATGTACTAGCTACACTAGTTTTTTAAGAGAATTAAATTACGACATTATCGAAATGCCAATGAAATTAAATGGTATTCGGAAATTTGAAGCTAAGAATCCTGGATTAATAATAAACGTATTTAGTTATGACCGAACAAACGAGATAACATATAACGACTATGTTTGGAAATATCCCTTATTGATCGAATACACTGGTCAAAAGTATTAGACGGAAAAACTATTAATTTGTTATTGTTGAAAAAATTGCATCAATATCATTATGTTGCAATAACAAATCCAGAGAGGTTAAAGAACTGCCATGAAAACAGTACTTGTAATAATAGGATTCAACCTTTATCATGTGAACGATGTTTAAATATATTTCAAAATAAAATTGCATTGGAAAAACATGAAATTCTATGAAAAAAGAATCAGCTAGGAACAACCCTTTACACTTTCCCAGAAAATAGATTCTTAAAGTTTACTGACTGGTCCAAAACTGTCACTCCACCGTTTGTTACGTATGCGGATTTTGAATCAATTTTTACCTAAAGATAAAGTTCGCCAACAAATTCTTTTACCTATTTCGACAGGTTTATTATTAATAAATAATTTCGATGGTTCAAAATATTACAAACAATTTATAAGTTTAGATTGCGTAGAAAAGTAATTAAAGGCAGTAGAATATATTTACTTTACTTAAAGTTTTCCAATATTATTACAAAATGGGTAGAAAAACAATTAATAAGTTAACTGAAATAGATTAACAAGAATTTAATAACAGTACTCATTGTTATCTTTGTTTAAAAAATATAGTAGATCTTTTTAGAGATTACAATCACTTTACCGGGAAATATTTGTGCGCGGCTTGTAGTTCATGTAACATCAGTAGAAAAAGTAATAAAATTTTACTAATTGTATTCCATAACTTGAAGGGATATGAAATGCATCACATTCTTAAATATGGCTTAAATAAATTTAAAAATTGGTCATGTATACCTATTACAACTGAAAATTTTATTTCTTTGATAGCCCTTTTAGGTAAAATTAGTTTAAGATTTATCGATCCTTACCAGTTTGTGAATGATTCTTTGGCAAAGGAATTGGGTGTGTAAAAATATAAGTTGTGCATATGGACATATAAGCTTAAATAATATTAATGAAAACAAAGAAAATGAAGGAGAAATTGAAAATACTGTTAAAAATATATTAGATGAAAACATAAACGATGTCTTACTATCAGATGGTGATGAAGACTTTTATTGAATAAATTTTTATCTTTATTTTATCTTTAATTGTTATGATTTTTATGTGTTTGTTAGTACCTAATTGTAAGTACTTGATATATGTTTGTTGAATTAATATATTTTATTATTATTATTATTATTATTATTATTATTGATTCATCAAAATATTTGACCATAAATTCTTGTACAAAAATCTGGAGACCTAAAAATACTTTGGCCTTTTTAAAGAGATCTGAATTTTGTATGCAAAAAAATTATATAGACACTAAAAATAACTTGGCTTTCTAGCGACATTAGGATTTTGCATAGAAAAATCCCTGAGACAAATTTAAATGCAAATTTTTATGAAATATTTTTCAAAGTCAATTTTAAATGGAAACTTTTATGAAATATTTTTGAATGTCAATTTCAGATGCAAATCTTTATGAATTAATCAATGTCCACATGAAATTATTGGTTAAATATGTAAATAATAGGGTTGGTCGAAAATTTTTTTTTTCTCCAAACATGCCTAAAAAGTTGTGCTTATGCTAGAAAATGAAATATCCCTGCAAAAGACTGCTGTTTAAAAGGGTTTACAGGTCCCAACTTTTGTTTGTATGTATTAGTACTATCCCAGTAAAAATGCTCGCACATGTGCCATTGTAAATTCATCCTGCAAGCAGTCACACGCTTGCAGAAAGACCATTTTTGACATGCTCTATTCACAAGTCCAAGCTAACGCGTGCATGTATAGAGAGGTTAATTCACGGAAGCACCTTCACACAAGCACTCACAAAGACAATTTCTTCTGAACAATACTAACCACACACACTACAGTCAACACATAATCCACATGGATACTACTAGTCAGTCTAAACTCAGATAATTTAATTTGTTTCGATTGGATGTCAAGTGTTTGCTGGACATAATTAAAAAAGTTAACTTGATGATTCACTTTTATTTGCCAGAGCTGAGTACAGAAGAGCAGTTATGAAGGGACAGAGAAATAAGCAATTTCGCAAAACAAGAAGTAAATCACGTCATTGTCTGTTTGGTCAAACTTGTGAACTACCCAGAAACCAATTACCTACTTGTGAAGATGTGTTTCGTGATTACTGTTACAATGAGAAATGTACGCAATTTCATACTGGCTTTAACGAACAAGCAACTCTTCTCGCAAATAAGGTGAAGGAAATTTATATGAAGGCAAGTATCCCAACTGTTGAGTTCAGTAGTATTGTGGTTCGTGTCAAGCGACTAATATCAAAAGTGCGTGAATTAGAGAAGTATCCAGTATGCAAGAGGTCATCTGCCAAATTTCAAGATAAGTTAAGCTCGTTTCCAAATTGTTTGACATATGTTGCTGCAAATGTTTTAATGATGGTGCTCGTGGAAGAAGTCAGTGTACATGCCGATTGGCCTTGAAAATTCCTACCTTAGAGTGGGAGTTCTGGATTGACCAACAAACTGCCAGAAACATGAAAATCGGAAATACGGACAGACAGGAAACCTCAAAATTGAAGAGAAAACAAACGAAAAGCAGCCCTACAGGAAAAGGAAAACAAATGAAAAATGAAATAATGGACACTGAAGTTAACGATCTACATCCGACCTCAAGAAGTGACACGGAGAGTGAAGCCGCTAGTGATGAAAGTAAAGATAAGTTAGACAATTCAACAGAAAGCTCAGAGTCAAGCGTAGAAGAATGTGATGAATTTCAAAATAGAAGACATTATCCTGAATTAAGTAAAGCTGTTGACAGATGTGGTGTGAGCAACAGAGACACATGTTTGCTAGTAAACGCTTTTCTGAAAGATATGGAACTGTTATCCTCTCAAACAATCATCGATCCCGCAAAATTACGACGTCAGAGAAAGTACTGGAGGGAGAGAGAAATTGAACAGCATTCAGCAGAAGCGAAAAACTTGATTTGCCTCGGTTTCGACGGGAAACAAGATTCCACCTTACTTCATAGAAGGATCCTAAAAGAGGAGCATTATGTGATTGTCGCCTTTCCAGGGGATACATATATCGATCATGTTGTACCTCAAAGTAGTAAAGCTGTGGATATTGGCAAAGAAATCATGTCAATCATCGTTAGCACGCAGTCCTCACTGACCCTTCAAGCAATTGTGTGCGATGGAACCAATACAAAACACCGGAAAAATAATGGAATAATCAGAAGACTCGAAAAAGCCTAGGGCGACCTCTACAATGGCTGATATGCTTGTTGCATGCAAATGAATTGCCATTCAGGAAGTATTTTTCAGTCGTCGATGGTGGAGAAACAAAAGGTCCAAAAACGTCATGTGGTGAAATAGGAAGCGTTCTTGATTTTGATCCAAAAGACAAGCCCGTAGTAGCCTTTATGTCCCTTCCTGGAAAGGTCGTAGATATTAGTGAAAATGTCAAGAAAGAATTGAACACTGATCAATTGTATTTCCTCAGAGTATGCTTGGCAGTCCAGAAAGGGTACCACAACAACAAGGATGTCCCTTTCTACAAATGGCACAACCAGGAAATTTGAATCACAGTCGCTGGCTAACGAAAGCTAATAGAATTCTGCGACTATATATGTCCGAAACTGCTCCATCTGAACCTCTCATGCGAATAGTGAAATTTATTGTCAATTTCTATGGACCGTCATGGTTTTATATAAAGATTCACTCGTCATGCCAAGATGGTGCAAGAAATATTTTTTATATGCTCCAACTTCTGCAGGATTTGGATCCATCAGACCAAGAAATCATCTTTCCTGTCATTCAGAACAACAATTACTTCTCACATCCAGAAAATATACTCCTAGCTGCTGTTGGTGATGATGATGAAGAAATCAGAAAGTTTGCAACAGAAAAAAATCATAACTGCAAGACAAAATTTTCTCCCTTCCGAAGTGATTCGCACTATGGACAAAGAATACTGTCTTTCTTCAGTCGTCTGCTACATCATATGCTGACATGATTGACTGGACAAAATGTAATTTGACGCCTCCCCCTCTTTTATCTCATATATTGGATCATGAATTGAAGATGAATAAGAAAATTACATTAGAACAATTTCCCTGTCATTCTCAAGCCGTTGAAAGAGCCATCAAAGATGTTTCTTCTGCCAGTTGCAAAGTGTTTGGTCACAAGTCCAGACATGGTATGGTACTACTGTGTAAAAAATCAAGGAAGGAATTGCCCAAGGTGCAAAGCAAAGCTGATTTCATGTGACTTCTTTTTATGCCCTCGCTAATACATTTCTAAACTTTTGGCTCGATGTTTTTAATAAAAAATAATTTCGAAAGTTGATTTTTGTCTTTGAAAAGGATAATTCAAATTTGGCCCTTCCTAATCACTGACGTTGTCAGGATATATTTCAATGCGGGATGAGGACACAGAATATACTATCTCAGCCCAAGAGAGTAAATAATATACTTATAAGTTCTTAAGAAAGCTACATCTAAATATGGACAAAGGCGCAAAACACATTCCGACACTAGCCAAATTACATTGTTTTTCACACTTATGTTGAACTGCATTTTCGGAGAAAAGTTGGGAGCAGTAAATGTCCATAAATCTAAGTAAAATGGTTTGATTCGATTTTTCTATACCAAAATACAACTTTTTAACCATGTTTCCTTTCTTGAACTCAAAATTTATTAACATTCGACCCACCCTAGTAAATAAGGGTTATATTTGATTGTAAAGGAAATTAGGGTCTAAATTTCTAAATTAAAGTAAATCAACGGCTATATTTGGTAAACAAGGGCTAAATTAAGTAAATAAATGGTTAAATTTAAAATTAAAGTAATCAATGGTCTAAAGTTTTAAACTAAAGTAATATTTTTAAATTAAGTAAATTAAAGTAAAAATTTAAAAATTATAGTAAATTAACATAATAAGTAAATTAAAGTAAGAGTTTTAAATTTATATTCAAAAGACCACCAACTTTTTTGAGAAATGTAATTTTTTAATGAAATTTTAATGAAATAACTTTAAAATTAAGTAATAAATTTTGAATTATGATGAGAATTGGTAATAATAAGTAAATTAAAGTAAATTAAGGTCTAAGTTAATTAGGTAAATTAAGGTTAATAATAGTAATAATAATTCAACAACCAAGTACTAACAACCAGCTAACAACTAGATACTAAACACTTACAACCACATACCTACAACTCACAACTAACTACCAAGTACTAAAAACTAAGTATTTACAAACATATACCAACTACCAGCTATTAAATTTTTTTTAACTAGATACTAATAAATACGTACCAAATACTTACAAATAGATACTAATAACTAAATACTAACAACCAACTAAGTATTCTTCATTGTATTTTATCAAATGCTTTTTAAATATATTAATATTTATTTCTTTTAGAATTGAAAAATATTTTTAATTACAATCAATAATGAATAATTGTCAACCCCTTTAAAACACCACGTTGAATTGAAAATAATTGAAATAAGATTACAATGAAAAACTAGAATTCTAATTCTAATTCACAAAACATTCTTCTTTTAATTGATTACTACTGACTTATTATTGCAAAATAAATATTGCATGTTTACTCAATAAATAGCTTTTGTGAATTCGTTTTATTATATATATTCTGAGTTTATCCGACATGATATTTTGACCCCTTATGTGTACTGGTCGTAAGGGTATTGGTCACACTCAACCCTTACCTACCCATTAACTAACTACTATGTACTAAAAACTAGGTCTCAAACAACTAAATACTAAACACTTACAACTAATTACCATGTACTAACAATCCACAGCAAATCCAATCGAGAAATTAACAAATATCAACCTACAACTATACAACAACAATCAGTTAACAACACTGTACCAACTACCAAGTACAAGATACCAACAACTTAGTATCATCAACCAGTAACTTAAGAACACGTATTTACAACCAGATACCTACAAATAGATACTAACAACCAGATACCTGATACCAAGTACTTATTACTAGCTACAAAGTACTTACAACTAATACCAATTACTTATAACCAACTAGTAAATTATAACAATTAAATTCAATTAAATTAAATCCTCTTCACTTGAAGAAATTGGATGAAAAATTAATAAAATTTCGATTGATCTCGAAATTTTCCAATAACTAGGTATAAATTGAATAAATGATTGTAAAAATAACATGTAAAAATTATTCAAAACATACTAAATAAATATTATAAAATTTAATTAATGGACAAGAAAGAACTTTAAATTCTAGTCATTAATAATCCAGTAAATAAAAAAATACTGATTATTCAAGTTAATATGAATCATCTAAGATAATAAATTAATAAGAATTTTGTAATAAGATATAGTAAATAAATGGTTTCGATTGAATAAATTAATTGAATAAATTAATAATTATTTTTTAAAAGTCACATGTATACTCAAGTTGATTGACTGATTGATCAAATTATTCATTTACAATTATCAAAGTCAACAATATCTTAGAAATAAATATCAAAAGAGACTGATATAAGCCCACTAGTGATAACATCTAATAAACCAGTAAATTCATTTAACTGTCAATATTCTACCAATTTTTATACCCAAGTGAATTTCCCTAAAATATCTATTCATCTATAAAGATTGGTATTTTAACAATAAGTACTCGTAAAAGATCGTATATTTCCCTCTTAATATCAGACTAATAAGATTCCTTAAAATCCCTTTAAATGACTATATTCTACCATTTTTTTTATCCAAGCGAATTCTCCACTAAAATCTGGGTCCAAGGAGACCAATGACTATAGTGTGAAAAAATATACTATAGCCCTCTAGACCAGTGACCATTTTAAATTTTGTATACTAAAATCTAAACGGTCAGAGACCTCTGACTATTGTGCAAAATAATATAGTGTAGTCCCGGACTGCAATGGTTTTTTTAGAAAGACCGGGATTTTGTGAACAAAAAATTCCTTTAGTCAAAAGAGACCCCCACTATAGTGTGAATTTGAAAAAAATATAGTGTAGTCCCCAGCAGCAATTAAAAATATTTTTTAATGGATTTTAATATTTATTAATCATAAAATGAAACCAGTTGTAAAAGTCCAATATTAAAAATTAATTTTTGATTTATACTTCATTAAATAATTATTATTTAATATTAAAAGTTGTGTTATTTTGATTTGACATTTGCAATATCAACAAATAAAAAACCCGAATTTTCAATCATGGAATTTTATAATCAAATGGCTGATTAGAAATCAAAATTTTAATACAAGATTAAAAATAATAAAAGTCAAGCATTGATAAATAATTAAATGCCATATAAACACATTTCTTATGTAGAAACAGAATTGGTTAATGTTGTCAATTAGATGAAATTTCATTAGAATAATTACACCATAAATATTACCTATGGAAATGCAGGTTATGGGACTATTTTTATATCTCATTTGTTTTGATAATAGTAAATTTATTTATTATTTATTGTCTTTTACAAGTTGATGAAAATTGCAGTAGTTGGCTTGGGAATTATATGCATGTAGTTTCTGAGATCGCTCATATAATTGGTTTATATATCGTGAATTACCCACTCTATTATAATTTTATTAATTATATTTCATTTATTTATTTATTTCTTTTCATTGATTATGATTTCTTATCAATTTATCATTTTTAAAAGCAATGGGATAAATTATTTTCAACTTTAATATTTTTAAAGCACATTCCGGAATGTACTACCGATAATTATATATACACTCGTTTAGATATAATACCTATTGAGATTTTAAATTTATTCCTAAACATATTTAATGATTTTAAAATTTTATAAAAAAACATTAATAATTAGTGGAAAGAAATGTTATGTGAGAGAATTGTTAATTAAATCACAATCTCCTACAATTAGCATTCAATCGGCATCGAATTTATTCAAATTATTTAATTAACTCATTAAATCATTACTATTATGTCATTATTGTTTTCGTATACACCTATCCCCCGATTTACACGGTACTTGTTTTACACGTTTTCGCTTTTACACGGTTTTCCAAAAATTATTTTTTGTTTTTATCGCACTCTACTAAATGCTACTGTGTTTGAACACGTGCGCTGTGTACACATATCACAGGGAATCCCGAGCTTATGTGCTGACTTGCTGCACATGCACACTGTGTCTGTATTTCTTCGCATAAAATTAAAGTTTTAAAGTTTAAAGTGAGTGCATAATTTAGATTACATATTATAAATTAACATAAATTAAAAAAAATTATAGGCTTATAATGTCGAAAGAAGTTAAAAGAAAAGTTATTTCTTTAGAAACTAAAATCGAAATTTTGGATCGCTTACGAAAGGGAGATAGAGTAGTAGATGTTGCAAAATCATATAGCATGAACGAAGCTACAATAAGAACTATTAGAACAAATGAAAACACAATTAGAAAGAGTGTTGCAGCTGGCAATACCACGAGTATGGGCACAACATCATACACCAGAAATATCGCAATGGAAAAAATGGAGAAAGCGTTAATGCTTTGGATAGAAGATCAAACACAAAAAAGAGTACCCATTGATACGGCCGCTATAACAAATAAAGCAGTACGAATTTACGAAAAAATTGTAGAGCAATTACCATCTTCTTCTTCAACTGAAAAGAAGCCAAATTTTTTGGTAAGTCATGGCTGGTTATCATACCTTATCTTACCTTATCATACACTGCGATTAAGCAAACAACGCTCAATAGCTGTTGGAAAAAATTGTGGCCAAATGTAGTCAAAAATGAACATTTCATTTCAACTTTAAATGATGAATATTCGCAGATAGTACAGATGGCGCATTCATTTGGCGGAGAAGGTTTTGATGATTTTACTGATGATGATATCGCAGAGTTAATGGCTGATAAAGAACTAAGTGAGGATGATTTAGTTAACTTAGTTTGCGAAAGTGAGTCTTAAAAATCTGATGAAGAGGAATTAGTACCAGTAACATTCACTGCTAAAGTCATCCGCGAATGACTCGCATTGGGAAGAAAGCTGGGTAATCATTTTATACAAAATGACACAAACGTAGAAAGGGTTTTACGATTCCAACGTGGCATAAATCGCTGCTTGGCTCAATATGAAGAAGTTTACAAAGATCTTACAAAAATTTCGAAGTAATTGTTAATAACCGATTTTATTACCACCTCTCAGAATGTAAATATTTCTGCTTCAAACATCGAATCGGCACAAATAACTTCGAGTGATGAAAATGAATTCCAACCTTCGATTCCGAAAAAAAGAATGAGAGTAATTTCTGATAGTGATGAAGGATAATAAAACACCATTGGTTTTATTTTTTGTTCTTCTGTTTAATGTATTGTAATTAAATAAAAAAAACAGTGTTTCCGTAATATATTACATATTTTAACCTGTCAATGCATTTTATTTTTATTTCTGTGTACACCTAAAAATATTGAAAAAAATCACAACCGTTAAATAGCAAAATTATGCATTTTCTGCAAGCTTTTCGATTTACACGGTTTGGACTTGAAAATTTTTAATTTTCGATTTACACGTTTTTCTCAGGAACGTATCTACCGTGTAAATCGGGGGATAGGTGTATTACGTTTGACATTATACACTGAAGATGAGGATAATTTCCTTGAAATATATTTCGTCTAGTCTATTAATGTTATTATTAAAAATGGGTCATCATTTTTACGATATATCCACACATATATTGATTTAGTTAATTAATTAATTAATTGCGATAATAAATATAAAAAGAATTAAGTTTAATTAATGAAAGAAATAATTATTTTTTTTATCTATTTAGAAATAAATTGCAAAAAAATGTTGCCTTAAAATGTCATAAAAATATTTTAAGAAATGTATTGTATGCTGGATAGCAAGCTCTATTAGTAGCAAATGTGAACATATATTCATGATGACCTGTTTATATTTAAACGATTCTTCTCTTCGGCCAATTAATTAAACAAATTATCGAAATCAACTTGTTTATAATATATAACTTTGATTTTCCTAATAAATTATATCATGTAAGTTAGATTTATATGACGTTTGTTAATAGTTATCCATTATTTGTCAAGTAATTAAATAATTATTTTTAAAATTTACAAAGAAATATGCATATTTTATATAAAATGTCAAAAAAGCGTTATTAATGTTTTCATAAATGTCAGTCACTGTTTGCAAAAAGACCAATAACATGTCTTTTGACAGATGACTGAATGTTATTAATCAAGGAAAAATAGTCATTATCATGTTTGTTTTATAATTTATTTTCTGAAATTTAATTAAACGATTAAATGTAATATAAATAAAATTAATTTCTGAACTAAGCCAAAACCCTTTTTCTTTTGTAATGTCAAAAACACCAACCAATTTCTTCTCAATTTTTATTTTTTTCTTACGATAATTAAGATACAAATCAATTGAATTACTTATTTTAGCGGAAACACGTTGTTTTGATACAAAGGGGAATTTAAATTTCATCCAAAGATATATCATTTCTTCTGTAATTTTGTCTATCCTCGCCTTTCTTTCTCGGATGGATTGATACAATCCAAAGTAACGTTTAATAATGTTACTCGTTACAATTATTTCACAAAGTTCCGTTAATTCAGTTAATTGTAAAGGTATTTCTGAACGCCTTGTGATTTAATTTTTAAAATATGTTTCCATATATCTGAATTGCCATCGACAACTTGTTTCGCTAACTTAGATTTAACCTTTTTGAAATCAGGAGCACTTTTGATCCTAAAACAAATAGCCTTAATGCTATTCAAGTTATAAAACATATCAGCTAAATATGGTATTTTAGCACACCAAATATCATTTTGAAGACACTGAATAAAATCATCCAAACCTTCATTTTGAATCAAAATGCACCAATTCAAATACACAAATAAAATAAATAACAGAATCCAATACACCTGCTGCTTGTTGGTAAATTGACTTTGTTACCCGTTCACGCTGGTTACGCCACTGGGGTTACTTAAAACATTAATACATTTATATTATAATCTAAATTATTAATAATTATTAATAAATTATTATTAATAGATATGTTAAAGAGTGTTGATGATTTTTTGAAATTTAACAAATAATCATCATGAAATATTAAAATGAAAAATATTTATTAATAAAAATATTCCTAAAATCCAAAGAAAGTTAATTGTTTTAATAATTATTTAAAATATAAATTGATTAGTATTTTATTGAAAAATAGATATAGACTACGTAAGCTCACATGTAGAACCTTAACCTTTTTATTAAATTTAGTTTATTTTAAAAGTTTTAATTGTTTTTGAAAAATATATATAAAAGTCTATTCCAAAATTAATATATTATCAAAATGACACTAAGTTGAACAATAATTCCAATTGAAATTGAAAATTTATGAAGTGTAAAGCAAGAAATTAGTGAATGAAATTTTAACTGACTTTAATTTTGCAATAGACTTTTGAATAATTATTTTTCAAAGAAACTTGAAACAAAATTCAAACAAATTAATACCTCTTCTCCTAAACTGTAAATAAATGACTAAATTTTTGTTATCAATTTTTTATTTAAACTACCGACAACTTTTAAATAATTATTTAATTGAAAGTTTAGTAAAAATATAGGAGAAAATTGCCACCGAGGTTCAACACAATTTACGAAATTATCAGAAATTTGTTTATATTATTAATTTTTCTCAACTTGATTCTGTGTAATGCTGTTCAGAAAATTTCTTTTAGATTATTAATGTCGTTTTTCAATACCGACTAGCAACAAAATGGTCAATAATTTGTTATTTTAGAATAATAATGATCTTTTTTTTTCAAGTATTTATATTATTTATTTCATTTATTGACAAATGAAAAACTCATTTTTTTTCATTAATAATTCTTACAATACATTAGTACAATTAGATTAACGGTATTTGATTAGATAATTATATAATTGATACTTTTTTATATTTTCAAAAATTATTGTTACTAATTGAAGGTAGAATTTTATAATTTTCATTATATCTAATATAAATCAAATGATTGAAATATTAATAATAATAATAATAATAATAATAATAATAATAATAATAATAATAATAATAATAATAATAATAATAATAACAATAATAATAATAATAATAATAATAATAATAATAATAATAATAATAATAATAATAATAATAATAATAATAATAATAATAATAATAATAATGGTACAATAAAGTGATAATTTAAGCCTTTTGCTGCAAATAATGTATTTAATGAAATGGTTTTCGACTATAAGATAGTCCTTGTCAACCTTGATTGACAAGGACTATCTTATAGTCGAAAATGTTTTCATTAAATACTTTATTTGCAGCAAAATGCTTAAATTATCACTTCATTGTTTTAACTAATAAATGCTGCCACCAAGAAATCATCACTTAATAATAATCATAATAAACTTTAAAATAATTTGTAATTACCGGAATCATATATATAATTATAAATATAATAAAATATTAAATGATAATATTAGTCTTTTGCTGCGAAGTATATATTCAATAAAATGAAAGAATATTTTTCATTTTATTGAATATATACTTCGCAGCAAAAATAATTTGTTTAACATTGAATTAATGCTGCTATCAAAATGTCATCCCTTCATACCTATAAATCAAATAAATAACTAGTAGTCTTTATTCATAAAATGAAATATTTTGACCTAAAATAGGTCCTGCTAACTCCAATTCAAAATTAACCAAGCCTGAGTTAAATATTGTATTTTGATTTTTTTTCATTACAAGTAGAAATTTGTATTCGGGTGAACAGGACATATTTTCATTTTTATTTAGGAATACTGCAATTATGTTCTGAATACATTCTCAATTTAAGTGCTTTAAGAATACGTAATTATTTTTTGTTTATATAAGTTATTTCTGTTTCAACTTATATTTAACGTCCATTTTTAAAATTTTTTAACATCTTGCCGTAAAAAATAATTATTCAACATTTTATTATAATTCTTATTGTATTATTTAGTGTTTCTAAATATAAATTTTTCCAATTTTTCAATATCCTGTCCAAATATGAAAATATTGTACTAAAGCTTCACCATTGCGATTAATGCATATCATAAACATCTCTGTAACTGCAGTTGAAGCTTATTAACAAATTTCCAAACATCACACAACTCATTTTCATTAAATATTTACATTTCTACATCTTGCAATAATTTCTAAAATGTTTTGTTTCAAAACTGGAATTATAATTTTATTTCTTTTAAAGAGAGGTAAATAAAACTAAATTAATAATTAATAATAGTTTTCAAGTTATGAATAATTAATGTCTTCTTTTTAATCGAAATTCAGAATATAAAATGTATATATAAATAAATATATAAAATATTACTATTTCATTGGCAAACATTAACAATGAATTTTTAGTAATATAAATCCTCATTGAAAGTTTAATATTCAATTTCAAATTCTATTGTTCTGTGGGATTATTTTAGCATTACTCTGATTGCTAACTCAATTTTTTTTTCATTCATCAATTTTTTTTTATCTTATATTATATTATATATATATATATATATATACACATAAATCGAAGTCGTTAATTTTTCATCATTTTCAAAGTTTTCACGCAAATTTTCACAATTTTATGTAATTCAAATCAAAACATTAAGCAGGTCAAATCAAAAATTAACTAGGTCAGATATACACACACTATCAATTAAAACCGACTTTAAAAACAGGTCATAGCTGAATCAAATACATACACATACTATATAGTAATTGATATACTTTGTGGTAGAAAAAATGACTGTGTGTGTATGAGTGTAATTGCAACGTCAATATGAGGCAAATTTAAGGGGGAAATTACAAATTAAACAGGTCATAATAATGACATTTCTATATTTATATTAGACATCATTAATATTAGAAACATTTGAGGAATATTTAAAGCTTACAACATCAATTTGAGGTTTGGAGAATTTAAATTTTAAAAATAATATTATAATTATTCATTAAATAAGTAAAACAATGACAAATTATTATACATCTTATTTTGACCATTTCATTTTAATATGATTACATTACATTACATATCAGTCTTACATATCGTAGAATGTTGTTAGGAATTATATATTTTTAAAAATATTTATGAGGTTGGTAAAACAGTTTTAAATGGAACATAGTATGACAAAGCAATTTTTGTTTTCTATGCATTTATTTTATACTGAAAATCGTTGTATTATGTAATAATAAATTAGATAAGAGCTATAATAAAAATACAATATGTTGATATTTCAACATACATGATTATTCTTTATATCTTTGTTCTGACATTAATAGATAATATTGCATTGTTTCATTATTCATTATAAGACATCTTTCTCCAATTAACTTTTCAAATTTTACTTTTATTTGTTTTAATTAGTCTCTAATTATATTGAGATTAAATGATTGAGAGATATATTATTTAGATGTTTTTATTATTTACGAATTACTTCTTCAATTTTAATTAGGAACTGGCAGGCGCCACATTCTTAAAAGATTTATTGATGCTTAGTTAATTCAAGTAAATTAAAATATTTATTAAAATAATAAACTCGTTTTTTCATATGTATCTTCAAATGATTTTGATCTACTTACAGTTTTCTTTTTCGTGTAAAATCTTTAATTTTGTTTTATGATTTTACAAATGAAGTAAAGTCAAAAATGTATGTTAGAGTAAACAAATATTGTTTGTAAAATGCAAATTTATTTTTGAATCAATTTCCTCCTCATTGTAGAACAGTTTATTAATACCAGTTTCCGTTTTTTTAAACAAAAATTACAATAATCACTCACTCTACTTGATTTTGTCAACTTAATCTTTACATAAAATGTCAACAGACGGAAAAGAAAATAGTAGTTGCAAATTTACAAGAATTAGAAATATAATAATAAAACACTCAATATACATATATAATGAAACATTTATAGAATTTACACCAATAATAGAATTAGAAAACTAGATGAAAAAGAGGATGCAATTAAATAAAATACAGTCTTGAAGTTTTATATGAAATCTTTTAATTGTAGTGGTACAAATGAAAAACGCAGATTTATATATATATATATATATATATATATATATATATATATATATATATATATATCATGTAAGCATATATTCCCAATACCTAGCAGCTTAGAAGTATTTTTTGACTAGATAGAAGATGTCAATATTTTACGATTTTAGATGATGTCAGTGAATATTGTAAGTTTTAATAAAAGAAGATGATATTCAAAAGACTGTATTTAATACCAAATACCGGTAGTTTGAATTCGCACGAATATATCATTTTGGTTATATGCAGTGTCAGCAATATTTTAAACATGACGACAAAATAATAACAGGAAATCGTGTGTAATTTATCAAGACAATGTTTTGATATTTGTAAACTTGTAAGACATTGTTAAAATTTATTTAAAATAAAGAAAGCAAGACTATAATTGGTTGTAAAATTGCAAATATAAAGTGAATAATTTTGGTTATTCCTAAAATGGTGCCGGTAAATATGTAAACTTGGCTAAAGCTTTTGGCATTAAGTAAAAATGTTTCTACTAACATGCAATACTTACAAAAGTTTCTGAGTTGTGTAAAATTACAGATAGTTTATAAAGAATAGTGCTAACAAAATATGTTTAAAACGAAATAAATTCGTATGAAATAACCAAATTGAAGAGACGTTTTATTTTTAAAAGTGTCTCTAAAAGAAGCAACTATTGTAAACTATACAAAAAATAAAATATTATTTATGTGCATTTTGTCATAAAACAGAAGGTAAAAATGAAGGTGTTGGAGCTCATTTATAAAATCTGACTAATTTCATATGGAATAAATAGATCACAAAAATTGGTCATTTTTTATTTGTTCAATTAGATAAATGTTTCAATTTTAGAGGTAAACCATTTAAGGTATTTAAACCTAATACTGCAATATGAAAAGGGTAAACACTTCAAAAATATTGCATTATTAATGTATGCTTCCGTTGTTTCAGTGAAAGTATACATAATGCATACTTTATTTAGTTAATGTATTCATTGACTAGTTGGTGTATACTCCCACTGATTAGCATTAGTAAAAGTTAAGTTGTTAGACACACATAATATATCGCCCAAAGTCATTGATGATAGTATCTTAGTCAATGAATACATTAACTAGAAAAGGTATGAACTATTTAAAATAATGTATACTTTCACTGTAACATGCATATAATGAATAGATTCTTTCACGTATTGTTGTTTAATCCTTTTATAATATTAAATGCAAAATTGCAAATAGTTAAGAAATGAATTGAACAGTAATTATTTCAAGATATAAAATGTTCTTTTAGAATCCAAAATAAATGTGGATATTATTTATAAGTATAGAAAGTCCCAAAATAATAAATATCCAACAAGAATCACGAATATATTCAATAAAAAGAACACTTTAATTTGTAAATTTCTAATATAGAAGTATATTTGATATGTAAAGCGGTTTTTGGTTTATGTATATAAATAAAATAAAAGTAACAAAAATAGATGATAATAAAAATAAAAATAGTTTTTGTCAAACAAATTAAATTTTATAAATATTGATTTAAAATTAAAATACATTTTATCTAAGAAAATCGATATTTTTGTTATTTTCATTTACTTACTTTCTTTTATTTTTTCCAGATAACATCAAAGACATCATCACCATTAAACCAGCTGAAAATGTTTTCGGGAAAAATATTTTAGACACTCTCAAGTTGAAATCAAATCTACAATTTCAAGAGTTCAATGGCCGATCATCAGAGACTATTGTAATTTCAATTAGTTTTATTTCAACTATTCTATAGAATTTCTTCCATTAATCTAGTATTAAAATAGCTAACTTAAAACAAATTAACAGAATAAAACTTAAAAAAGACAGCTGGATGCCTTAATTGATTGTGTGGGTTTCAAGTGTAAACTATAGACTTTTATTGATTGCCATCTTATGGATTTGCAGATCCATTTATTTAATGTAGATGCTTAATTTGTTTTAATGTACTAGCAAAAAATTAATCAATATTTCCGATGGATTTTGACTTTTATAAAAGACTTGTTTATTAAAAGACAATAAGAAAATATTATGAAATTAAGTAAATAATTATTAATAAATTTTAGAAAAAATCAAATAAGAAAGAAAGATTTTAAATGTTATTTAAAATGATAATGTTAAGTAATTATAACTTTTGGGTTTGTTAGAGTTTAGGAAAAAATAAATTTTAATGTTTACTTCACTTGATCACAATTCTATAAATAAGACTCAAAAAAATGAAGCTTTATTTTATGAGTAACACATTTTGAACTGTTCGGATCAGTTTGTGTCAATAAATAGAAGATTCTGTAATATTTCAAATAAAATTAAGATAAATCTTTCATTACGAGTTTCAAATAATTTAGAAAACGATCGCTTATCCTTTTACTCATTTCCCGTAAATTTTCACTTCTTTTCTTATTTAAATAACTTTTGTTCACTTTTTGTCTTTTCAGCCGTTCAATTTTCTTTAATCAAAAATAATAAATCTAAATAAAAGTAACCACATTTACATACTATTAGTTATCTTTGAACATCACCAGTAAATGTTTTGAACATCGCCGGTAAACTGTTCTACTTTGACATCTAAAGATGTTTTATGTTGTCTGAATTTATTTTTTATTGCTTTACACCAAATGTCATTAAGTTACTGGAAACGTTTTCTTCGTTAGATTTGATTTGTAAAAAAACATTTTAGTTAATCGAAACATTTTAAAATTGACTGTATATTTTATAAAATAATGATATATGTGAATAGATATTAAGCATAATCCGGACATAGGGGAACTAGGAACTTTGAAAAAACCGGATTAACGAATATTACGGTTAAACCGATATTAAACTTAAAGTCAAAAATCAAAAATTGTAAATAATATTTTATTTTTTTGTTATAACATTAGTTATATTTGTCAATATTATATATCTGACACGCATCGTATCCTCCTTTTTCAACAGTGTCTTAGAACTCGTTAACAAATAGATTTGATGAAAGGTTTCCACTAAAATTATGTCCATTATTTATACCATGCCTTTTTCCATCCATTAAACCACTCTCCACTTGCACAAAAATCATCTTTTATCGCTAATTTATTGTGAAAAGTTCTTTTGAAAAGTAAGTCACTGATTGGAACTCCAGAATATTTTTCATTTCTTATTGTGAATCTGTTAACTAGCGCTGGTTTAGAATCTGTCATTATAAGAAAATCCTTTACACGTCCCTATTCTTTCATCAATCGCATATTGTTGATCTTCCTACAATATACTCTCCGCACAAAATGTTTATCGACTCCGTATTTTTTAGCAGGTTAATTGCATGTAATTTCTCTTCAATAACAGTATATGATATATTTAAAAATCAGTGAAGATATTATTGGACAACAACGCAATATAACTAAAGATCATTATTAATTTGGTTTCTTTTAAATATTCTTTTATTAATTGTTTCGATGTTTATAACGTTTTTTACAGTTATACTTTGGCCGAATTCCTAAATCTACACGGCATTCGCATATATATTTTAAAATATTTAATTTTTAATTAAATGAAAATATTCAGCATATCATTTAACATTTTCACGCCGAAGACTGTATATTCCTGTGTGAAAAAATATTGACCAACAATACACCATGTTTTTGACTTGCTGAGATTTGTTTTTTATTCTCATAGTATTCTGTGAATTAAACGATAACAGTTGATATTTCTTACTATATTCATGTGCTTATATATTTTTCTGTCGTATGGACATTACTAATTGAAAAATAGCCCGATGTAAAAAGATTAAGAAAATAATAATTCTGATTACTAAAAGGCTAACTGATTTTTCTTAGGTGTTTGGTAAAACATCTCTTAAGATTATATTATAATAAAATTCAACGTCTTATTAAGGGGTTGTAATAATTCGTATTATTAGTTCATTAATACATTCAAATGCAAAAATGTGATGCAATATTTAAACTTACAATGACATACAATGTTTGAGATTATTTGTCTCTCATCATTACCACGTAAGAAACTCGATCCTATCCCAGACAGAATAAATTTGTAGCTATATTCCAAAATCTGATCACTCCATCTCCTTATTCAATTAGTTCTTCATTATATGTCAATCTGTTAATTCAACACTTTTTCCATTATAAAAATTATATTCCCTCACAGACTGCTGTTATATAAAATGAGTATTAACTTTAGTTAAGAAAATTTAATTAAAGCTTGATAGATGCGGTCTCATTTTGTACTGGAAATTTGTGATTTTACCAAATCAAAAATTACATGTCTGTGAGTATACAGTTTAAATACAAATAAATAATTAGCAAATATATTACTGAAGAATTATTATATATAATTAAAACAAAATTTAAAATAAACTTCTTTTAACGTAAATTTTTTGAATTTTCGTTTAAGATGAAATTGAACTATTCAAACTAAAATACAAGAATTATAAACCCATTTAATACGTGAATTTTAAAAGTGATTTTAGCTATTTTTAAAATTTAACTACAATTCATTATCTTTTACTTATTAATTATTATACTACCGCAAATATATCTAAATATATTTCCTCTCAAATGCATCATAGAGTTATTTCAAAAGAATCAGGCAAATATATGAGTTTATTAATGTATATTTGTATTTGACAAATAAAGGCTTTGCAGATATGTTAAAATATTCAAAATATTTGATTTTTTAAAGTATTTATTAAATTAAAAATTCAATTTAACAAGGCAAAGGTTTTTAGGGATGATTTTAAAACAAATTACAATGAAACATAGCTTTACTGAATATATAATATATATAATATTCAAATAATTTCGCTATACAAGGTAACACTAAAAGTTTATGAACTTATATAGTGTTTTAATAAAATATATAAAGATACATTTATTCTCGTTCTTAGAAAGTGTTTTGAACTAAATGGGGAATATGGCCTCCCGAAAAGGCATTTTATAATTATAAATTTCCTACATTTATTTTTTAAAATGAAACATGTATTTCGCATCACGCCGTACAAAAAATTCCATTTTCACGTTAATATAATTAAATATAATGCAATCTTAATTTTAGCTTTTATACAATGTTATTTACAAAAGTTATTAAATCTTACAATAATAGCATTTCTACAAATCACTTATCATATTTAATATTTTCAAACTATTTATAATTTAATAAAGTTTTCTTTGTTCCGAATATAACAAAAAATTAACATGGTATATAAAAACTTCAAAAATTAATTTTTTATTTATAATTTTTGATTATATCTAAGATGAAATAACATATATATATATATATATATATAAATAAATTTCTGATCAAATTTCGTTTAAATTTTGCGTCTTGCCTTTTGGGAATAACTGAATAATATTTTCTGAATTTAGCGTCTTAATCGTCATAGATGACTTTGAATATCAAATATTAATAAAAATCTTTATTTCAAACATTTGATAGACATAAAATGATAAGATGAAAGTGAAAATAAGTTCAATAGAAGAAAATAAAGCAAATTCTAAATAAAGTAGAAAACAATGTTTATTGTATAGCTTGTATTGAACAACAATTATGCACTTGTAAACAATTTCGTGATGGAATACGGAAGTGTGTCACAAACCTTTGTGATAAATCCACGGGCATATGCATATTTAATGAAATTATCTCAATAAGTTTATTAAGAAATGTCAAAGTTGCAAATTAAAACTAATTTTAGGAATATGAATTTAGTGAAAATAGAAATAAAATTTTATAAAATAAAATTGAATAATATTTAAATAAAATACAGAAGACTGAAAAAAATAAAATCAACGTGTCGTAAGTGAACAATCGAATTAATAGATGAAAATAAATGGCCTATCAACAATGTCCTAATAAAATGGAAAAATAAATATTTTTTGATAATATTAACAAATAGTAATAATAACAGATTATTTAATAATAATAATAATAATAATAATAATTATTATTATTATTATTATTATTATTTTTATTATTATTATTATTATTATTATTATTATTATTATTATTATTATTATTATTATTATTATTATTATTATTATTATTGTTATTATCAGTAATTATTAGCAAATTATTAAATTATTATTAGTAACAAAGTGTTCTATTTCAGTATGTAAAATCATTTAATTATTATCAAAATTATACTTCAAATTTTTAATCAAAATATGTTTTGTAATTTATGTAATTATAATTTCAAAAGTTTAATAGAAACTTTCCACCAATGGTAAAGAAGGTAAAAGATTTTAAAAGATTCTAAAATATTATAAGTACAAACAATATATGTAATATAATCTTTCTCAAAATCTTTCCTAGATTCAATATTTTAATTATTGAAGTTAATTCAGAATTTCGACTATTTTTCTTTTATAAAATCATAATTTAATAATGCTTAATAATATATTGATAGGATATTTTGAATAAAGTGTCCTGTATTTATCCTGTCAAACGTTGATCAAAATGAATACTATAACATGAAAATACACCTTTTTTAAAATTAAATTAAATGGCATCAATTATTTATTTTATCAATTATTTTATTTTATGTGAACCTTTATTATTATATTTATTAGTTACCATAAAAAATAAATTTTTATTGAAAGGTATTCCCAACAAAAGTTTCAAACAAAGATTTCTCAATAATTTCGTAAAACACTGACACTTGTCTCGAGACTGGTTAATTATAAATGCTCAAATAATTTAGTTTTTTGCATAATATACATATTTGAAATGTAAATTAATTTACATAGAAAATAAAATATTTCAAAAGGTTTTATTAATTAAATAAAAGTTTGTTATTTGAAGAAAGAAATTCAGATAAATTTTATTGATTAAATAATTTTATTTTAAATTCCATTTTAAGATTTTCCAATCGATAAAATTTCTTGCAATTAACAGAAATTAGTATTTATTTTAGGAATCTAATTAGAGAAATTAATTAAATGTTTTGTAGGATTTTAATTAATTTCTCTAACTACATTAAAATAGTTTTGTTAATACTTTTTAACCTTCTTTAAATTGATATAAAATTACATGAAAGAATATATAAAACCTTTCTAAACTTTTAAACGAATGTCTCTTTTTCAATGGATTTTTCTTTTTCCAAACTGTTAATATTTTGTTGTCAACCTTTTACCTAAAATATTAATAATTTTATAATTATTCATTATTATTAATTATTATAATTCATTATTATTAATATTATCATAATCATTATTATTATTATTATTATTATTATTATTATTATTATTATTATTATTATTATTATTATTATTATTATTATTATTATTATTATTAGTTTAAAGTATTAAGAATGCAAAAAACACTATTTTCTTTAAAATTAGAAAATCAACAAGAAATAATTGAAGTATTTATTTATTTTATACAATGCGATCCTGATAAATATTAATCTTGTATGATCAAAAAAGATTATTAAATGCTTATTATTTCAGTTAGGCGCTTCCGGTTTAATTATCAATATAACATTGCTCAATGTGAATTTACCGCCTATCTTTGAAGATATTGAACATAAAAGTGATAATGAATTTATTCTTAATTCAACTCAAGGCAGCAATCTGTACCATTTAAAAACTCCATTATTGCAAATTATGAAAAATTATTGCAGGTACCTTTGAATTTAATAATAAAGTACATTACTAAATATGATATTTATTTTTCTAAATGATAATTTTTAAATAATTCAAAGTCTGGTATATTCTAAAATTTATTTAATGACACAATAGTTCAAGTATTTATCTCTTTAGGATATAATACTATTACGTAATAATAAACTTGAAATATGAATCATATTATATGATACATGTTTCAGACAGACAATAGCATACACACACGCTTCAAACCAATCACTATAAATATTATTTGAGTAATTTAATTTATTACATTACTGGGTTGTCTTCCCATTGATATTTTCGATACGTTTTCATTTGATGTTATGTCTCGTTCGAAACAATGTTTACTTATTAGTTTACCAACTATAATCTCTACTGGGTAATGTTTAGTAGTCTTCTGAACTGTGGTATTTAATGTTTATTCTATTTGTGGTAGTGTTTCTTCCCAGTTTTAGTACAACTTACCATTAATACAACACTATCCAATATCGTACTGTTCGAAATCGTCTTCTCATCTACTAACGGAAGAAAAAAAAAATATATTTCATTACTCTTTTCAATACCCACGTGACACAGTTCTTTGTAAAAAAATGTACATTTTAATACATTTTATTAGTTCAGCTACTCTTTTACTTAAAAAACTAATTTAAGTCCCTGTATCTAATAAGCAATTGAATTCTATATTATTCATTTTAATCTTAATAAATTATTTAAACAT
This sequence comes from Schmidtea polychroa, assembly GCA_959609185.1. Lineage (NCBI taxonomy): Eukaryota > Metazoa > Platyhelminthes > Tricladida > Dugesiidae > Schmidtea > Schmidtea polychroa. The sequence continues at coordinate 29,554 of CAUHTR010002741.1, read as the reverse complement.
CATCATTATTATAGTAACTATATTCATTATCGTAAATGATTCGTTGCGTGTATGTATGTTTTATTGTATGTCTGAAACATGTCTCATATTTAATAAAAATAATTTCAATGAATTTCCATATTTAAATATTGATGATCTTGAATATATGAACATTAAGAAAAATGAAACCTTTGCAATGAAAGCAAATAATGATGAATTTAAATAATGAATTTAAAAATAATTTTAAGGATTTTTAAATTCATTATTTAAATTCATCATTATTTGCTTTCATTGCAAAGGTTTCATTTTTCTTAATGTTCATATATTCAAGATCATCAATATTTAAATATGGAAATTCATTGAAATTATTTTTATTAAAATTATTTTTATTAAATATGAGACATGTTTCAGACATACAATAAAACATACATACACGCAACGAATCATTTACGATAATTATTAATTATGTAATTTCATTATTAGATTACTTATAATAATTATTCCAATTTCTTTTTTATTTTCATTTTAAAATTGTATTCAAAATAATACAGTTTAGCAAATTATGAACTCGATTATCATATTTATTCTTTAATTCCATTAAATTGATTTCAGGTGTCAAAATCAATCAAGACTTGATAGAATTGATAAACAATTCGACGGTTAATTCATCTTTCTTTCTTTTTAATTATGGAAGTTATTTCTGAAAAATATTGAATAATTTTACATAAAGGAAAACATTTTTGGAAATTAAAACATTATAAAACATTAGATTTGATTTATGTAAAATAATTAACTAAAAAACATTTCATTCTTTTAAATAGAAATAAATTTTTATTTTTTATGGATTTGCTTTATATTTAACGAATATAATTCAACAATTTAAAGTCGTTACTTAGAATATTACCGGATTAATTTATGATTTTAATAGAAATAGATATATGGACGACGGTTTGAGTTTGAGATAGAGAAGTTTATTCATTATTACATTTTAAATTAATACATTTTCAAGCAATCAAATAAATATTATGTATCAAAATACAACGTTTTTGACAGTCAGCATCAAATCATAATTAACATAGTTGTAAATTATAAACTTAATAAAAAGTACGTAGTTTTTCTTTAGTAAGAAAAGTTAATATTTTTAAGATTTGTAAAAGATCAGGATAATTGTGGAATTTTACACATGTTTAAAGTGAATTTTATTCCATATATTTGTTAGGACAATGTAAATATTCAGACAATTTAACGAATAAATAGATTTCAATATTACACAAAGCCACTCAAAGATCAGTTATATTTTTTATAAATAATGTTCATATTAAAACAATAAAGTTATAATTTAAGTCTTTTGCTGCGAACAATGTATTTAATGTAAATATTTTTGACTATAAGATAGAACTTGTCAATTCATATTAATTCCTTATTTATTAAATTTTATTTAATACATTTTGATTTTTTTACTTATTAAAGTATTTGTGAAATTAAATTCATAAAATTAAATCAAAAATTCTAAAATTCAATGTAATTCTAAAATTCAAAGAAAATGACATTTATGGAAATATGGTCGTAGATTAAGTGCTCTTTAGATACTTTTAGCTAATATAGTTAGTTTAGACTTGTTTTTATGTTAAACTTTGAACTAATGTTAGTTAATCATTGATTAAATTCGATGTTTTCAATAATTAAATGATTTGCATAATAATAAAAGTTATATATAGATTAAATAAATCTAAATATAAAATCTAAAATAGTGAAAAGGAATGCAAATTACTCAACTTTAATATAATTTGGATAACAATTGACTATTAATTCTAAAAAAACAAAAATAACATTATAGAAAAGCAACAATATAATTTCACAACAGCAATTTCACAATTTTCATACTCTAATAAATTCTTTAAAAAATACTTTATATAAATCATTTCTTCCAATTTAGTTTTTATGGGAAATAAATCTGTAACTTACTATAAATATAAATAAATTTGCATATTGAATAAATTGACAAAATGATTTTCTGAAAAATAATTGAAAAATAATTTCATTGAAAAGAAATAGATTTCAAGTAATTGTTTTTCAATAAACCATAATTTTACGTTAACAGTCGAGTTTTGGCATGATTTAGGCATAAAATAATGTTTCTTTCTTTCTTTATAATTGAGTTATGGAAAATATTTTAACTATTTATTGATGGTGATTGTAGACTTTTATTATCTGTCACTTTTAATAAAAATACTTTCTAAATATTTTTGAGGAACTCCAATTATTTGTTCAATTTTAATAAATATTAAAATATTTAAGAAATATTTAAAAATTACTTTTTATAAAAAATGAACAAGACGCCTACATATAGAAGAGTTAATTTTTTTGTTAATATTTAATATTTTAGTACTAACATTTTAACGCATGATGTTCACAACTGCCACTTTCACAATTTATTATAATTATATATTTATATTTCTTTTTATTTATCCAACGCATTATTTGACGAAACCTATATTTTTAAGTCGAAAACTAACCTGATAAATATAATGAAACAAAATATAACATTTAAAAAATAAAGTTTAACATTTAGAAATTTTTGTTTTTTAATTTAAGTAAATAAATTCTTGAAATAAGTTTTTGCATGATTTTGTAAACTTTTTTAAAATAAAGTAAATGATTTTTTATAAAAAATTTCAAAAAGAAATGTTCATAAAGTGTTTACTAAGCAAAATATAAGCGTCTTTACCAAATTAAGACCGTCTAACCGACATTTAACCGAAAAAATAAAATGTAATACGCTAAAGTGCAAATGTTAACAATCCCGCTTTAATATAATTATTCTTATATAAAAGAAATATAATTTATTTTACTGAAAACCTATAAAATTATTATTGTTAATTTATTTTAATATATAATGTTATTTATTTAAATTATTTTTTAATTAATAATTAACAAATGTCAATAAGTTATAAATTAGAATACCAATGAAATTTTTAATTTAATTTTTGTGTATGTTAACAAATTACAGTTCCTTTATTGCACATTAAAATGAAAAAATGATTGAATAATATTTTAGATTAATTTCATTGGATAATTCATATTAATGAACTTTAAAAATGTAGAAAAATGCGTTTATTATTTAAATGAAATTATTGAATATTTATTAAGATTTATTGAACATTCATTTAATTAAATGAAAGCTAAATGTTGATAGAAAGGATAATTTTCATTCATGATGAAGATTTAGAAATCAATTTTTTTAAAGTTTTCATTTACCTTTTGTTATAGTTTATAGTATTTACTAATTCTGTTTAGATGTTTTCATTGAGTTGAGTGAAGGTTTGATGTATTTTACCTTTTGCAAATTGGTTTGCTTATTAATATTTAGGTTTGTAATTGTTGTTTGGAAACACAATCAATTAATATCTGAGACATTTGATGTTGGGAGTTGTCTAAAATGTGATATTCTAAACCGAACTCAAGAAAAATGAATATATTTAGTCTAGAAATCCACTAAATCTATTAAGAATTTGTCTTTTGCATTATTCTGTTACATATGTTATGAAGTGTAAATTTAGAACAGTATTCGTTTTTTAAATTCATTAGAAATAATGTCTTTATAAATGATAAATGATATATTTTATTTAGTTGAAATTAAATCAAAAATAAATGTTTAATTTAAATTATTGTAAAAACATATTAAATTTAAAAGAATTACAAAATGATGTTCCATAAATTAAAATTATTTAGACATCCACTTCCAGATTCCTATTTTATTACGATGACGACCTACACCGATCGCCACACAAAAGCTCAAAGATATAATTGTAATCAAATGAAACATCCTTTCAACAGTCATTGCCAACAAGATTCAGCTGAATACAACTCGTTCTATACCAGATCCATTAATGAACAATGTTCTGTAAATGTAAGTTTTTATAAACCTTTAATTTCCATTGTTAATGCAGTAAAAGAAATCTTTTCCAATACATTTTAAGAATTTGCTAGGATATTCTTTTAATTCCAAATTCATAAAGTCATTATACATAGCTTAATATTTATTTATGAAATTCATATCTTTATATGTTCTTTTAAAATTCATCAAATTCTTAGATTAGTGTTTATTGATTGAACTTTTTCATTGGAATTCGAATAAAGTATACTTTCTTGTCGATTGCTTCTCACCCTTTATGTCGGTGAATTGCGATTGATATTATCTATCAATTATGGAATCTCTAAAAAAACTTGATATATCACACTTCTTCGATTTTATCTTCTTTGTATTCACTTAAGCTTCTGCCATATGTGTTGCTATCAAAATTAATTTAACTTTTTTAAAATATGAAACCTTCATTTAAAATTCCAAAACAATAATTTCAGAATCACTAAAAATTATATTCAAAAACAAATTATTATTTAAACAACGACACAAATTCACAAGGAAATTCAAAATTCCAGAAGTCTAAACAGAAGTACAAAACATTTCACTCAACTTCTCATGTCATAACAAGCCTAGATCATATTACAATCACTCAACAAACACATACACACACACATTATTATTATTATTATTATTATTATTATTATTATTATTATTATTATTATTATTATTATTATTATTATTATTATTATTATTATTATTATTATTATTATTATTATTATTATTATTATTATTATTATTATTATTATTATTATTATTATTATTATTATTATTATTATTATTATATTAATAAAACTGCCAGGCACCGAAATGTATATGCTTTCGAAAGAACACTATTGCATCACGTGCAATGTATGGAAAGAAACATACATTGAAAGTACGCTCAGGACCTTGCACCAAAGAGTTAAGGAACATCTAGATCCTGGTGGAAAATCCTCGGAATAGCTTTAAAAAAATCAAAAAATAATAATTTTAAATAATATATAGAATAACTAGATCAAATTTTAAGGAAATATACATTTTAAAGATCATTAGGAATAAAAATAAAAATATAAACATTTTTCTAAAATATTTAAATTTTGGAAACTATATTTTTATAAATATTTTAAGATAATATTTATTAAAAAATGTTTCTATGAGCTAATTATAGAAGTTTTAAAAATTAGAAATCATTTTTTTAGTGTTTTGTTTTGAAATTTAGAGGATATTTAATAAAATATTTAAAATTTTTAAATTCTTCAGAAAAAAGTTTATTATTATTTTAAAATGGAAATAAAAGAGAAAATCAAAAAGCAATTGAATATAGAAGAAACTAAATTCCAGGAAATGGAAAAGGACTATCTTATAGTCAAAATTCTTTTCATTTGTATTAAATATATTATTCGCTGCAAAAGGCTTAAATTATCATTTAATTATTTATAATTCTATTAATGCTATTAGCAATAAATTATCATTTTATATTATTATTATTTTTAGTATTATTAATTTTAATATTATTATTATTACTAATATTGAGTAGAGGTGAAATTTCATTTAAATTCTTTTTAAATTTTTAAATTTATTTGCAAATTTAAAAAAAAATATTTGACGAGATATATATTTATAATATATCAATTGATTATACAGCAAAAAAAATATAAATTTCAAAATGTTAATGTAAATATTTATTTATTTTTATTTATGTAAATCCGACATGAATAGTTTCAAATATGTTCTTTGTCGGTAAATATTTTTTTCGGATAAATTAAATGGCTGACAGGTTTATTGTATAAGAAGTCTTTGAAATTTTTTTTTTCAATTTAAAATAAATTCAAATTGATTAGTTTTTAATTGTAGCTTTTACGTTTTCACCATATTTTATAATGATATTTTGAAATAAAGTGAATATTATAACGGTCGGCTTTAAAAAAAATATTGAAACATTAAACTGTTAGAAAACGTATGTTTCACATCATTTTGTTAATGCAAAATGAATACTACTTATAAATCTGAAACAAGGTCATATGATAACAAAAGCTTATGAAAGAAAAGATACTATTTTAAGTCATGTCAAATTTAAGCAGTTCCGAGACTCTTAAAACTCGCTCAATTAGATCAGGGGTGGACAAACTTAGTGACTTTCGGGTGCTGCTGTTTTAGTTCGATGAATGCTAACTGGTCATACCTAATAAATACGTAAAATATGGCGAGTCAAAATATTATTTTAAACTTTTAAAATAATGCAAATAATTTACCAGTTTGATCAATTCAAACTTAAGATCAAGGAAAGCTTCTCCGACATCAATATGGAATGCAAAATTATTAAATCTTCTTAAAAATTCAAGATATAAAGTCTCGAACTGAAAACTAAATTTGTTATGATTTTAAAGCCAACTTCAACTTGTTACGGGTAGTGATATGCATTTCCCGACTTTTTTTCGTTCCCGGGAATCGAGAATTTCCGAGAAAAATCATAAATGAAATTGAAGAAAAATTCTTTGATACTAAAAATAAAGTACAACAAGTAGCATTACAAGTACATCAAATTTAATTTACACAAAAGATAAATATAATATTAAAATATTACTTATATAAAATATTACTTAGATTATAATATTTTTTCATAAAATAATGTTTTAAAAAACATAAATAATAAATTGAAGAATCTTTGAAGTATCGTGCCCGGTATTGAAAGGTTTCTTTCATTTCTTGTTGATATCGGCTTCACTAACGCATTTTTTAAATTTTCAAGACTAGTTATCAATTTTCCAGTCGCTTACAGGATTTTAAAATGGTAACTACAGGGTTTTTAGAATGAAAATGTTTTTGTTCTTAATAATTTGGTCATAAAGACTTTTACTACTGAATGCATTTCATACATAAACGTTTCTTTTCCTTGCAATAACAAATTGGTCTCACATATATGAAAATACAACATTGCCACCAAAAGCGAAGTTCACCATTTAATAGATATCATTAAATTGTGGGTAATTTACTTTCTGTTTCATTTTTAAAAAATATTAATCTAACTTCTTGGCTAACCTTTTTTCAAAACTTTGTCTAATCTAAGCCATACCTAATCCGTATCTCAATTTAAAATTACATGTAATTGTAACTTACATTATTAAGTTCTGCTTTTAAAATATTTAAAAAATGAAACATGTGTGTTTTAAAAATTTCATTGTTCTTTGTTATACATATTGGCATGTTTTGTTTCATCATACAAGTTTATATCATACAAAGAACTTTATCAATTGCAAGATTGAAAAAGTATTTATAATTTCACTCATTGTTGAATTTACGAAATTCTTTGTTTTATTGTTTCTCAATCATGTAATGAAAATGATAAAATTACAAATATTTTTAAATCCAAAGACGCCACTCAGAATTCCGATTATTAAAAAAATACTTTTCGATTTCTCAAAATTTTCTGCCTGGTTTAAATTATTAAAATCTAAATATATTTTTTTTTAAATTTATTTATATATTTATATATATTTTAAATTTCACTCCAAAATGTATGTAACTTTTATTCTTAAATTCAAACTTATATTCACTGTTTATATTTTAAATTATATTAATAATTATTTTTTATTTTATTATTATAAGAAAGCACCACTCAATCATTAGTTTTTCGATATATTTCGACAGTTATTAAGTTAAATATCTGCTTTTAAAATATTTAAAAAATGAAACATGTGTGTTTTAAAAATTTCATTTTTCTTTGTTATACATATTGGCATGTTTTGTTTCATAATACAAGTTTATAACATCAATTGCAAGCTTGAAAAAGTATTTATAATTTCACTCATTGTTGAATTTACGAAATTCTTTGTTTTATTGTTTCTCAATCATGTAATGAAAATGATAAAATTACAAATATTTTTAAATCCAAAGACGCCACTCAGAATTCCGATTATTAAAAAAATACTTTTCGATTTCTCAAAATTTTCTGCCTGGTTTAAATTATTAAAATCTAAATATATTTTTTTTTAAATTTATTTATATATTTATATATATTTTAAATTTCACTCCAAAATGTATGTAACTTTTATTCTTAAATTCAAACTTATATTCACTGTTTATATTTTAAATTATATTAATAATTATTTTTTATTTTATTATTATAAGAAAGCACCACTCAATCATTAGTTTTTCGATATATTTCGACAGTTATTAAGTTAAATATCTGCTTTTAAAATATTTAAAAAATGAAACATGTGTGTTTTAAAAATTTCATTTTTCTTTGTTATACATATTGGCATGTTTTGTTTCATCATACAAGTTTATATCATACAAAGAACTTTATCAATTGCAAGCTTGAAAAAGTATTTATAATTTCACTCATTGTTGAATTTACGAAATTCTTTGTTTTATTGTTTCTCAATCATGTATTGAAAATGATAAAATTACAAATATTTTTAAATCCAAAGACGCCACTCAGAATGTTATTGCATATCATTCCCACTCCAAAAGATTATTGCCTGGACATCAATTTTTCCAAGTTTATGCGTTGATAATTAAACAAATATATTTACCGTATATATATTATTAATATCGTATGTACAAAGGCGGAAGAGTTAATAAAAATACATTCGATTCCGAGTCCAGAAAATTAAATTGACATTTCGGTATTATGGTTTGTTAATGAAAACTAAATAAAAAATAAAAACATTTTTGGAAATCACATGGTTTAGGTGAATTGGAAGTTGATATTTTCGAATCATTTTCCCTGCAAAAAGAGAAAAGGAATGGGAGAAGGATGATTAAATTTAATAGTAAGAAGATAATTTGTTTTAAAAGAGTTAAACTTCCGCTATCTATAGAACTTAATACTAAAACAAAAGAGGTTTCAAACAGAAAACAAAATTAAATTATTTTACTTTCTAACAATTATTTTTAAATAAATGTGACCTATTACAAAATTTCGCTAAGAGGATGGTTTTAATTAAATACTCTTGTGTAGATGCCGCTAAACCTATTTTAAATTATTTTCAAGGCAGGAAATAATTGTTCCACAGTCACTTGTGCTGGGAACATATTCGACACAGATCTATTGCATAATTAGCGAGCTCGATCTCGTTTTAAATGAAATCTTAAGTCGGAGAAGTTATATTTTGACGACTCCGACTCCGCAACCCAATCAATATGACGCATGTCATAACATTTATCATTCTTATAAGAAATGCAACTTTACCTGATTTTTAGTAAAGGTTTTTATTTTAAATGTTTTAAATATTCAATTTTATATAAAAATAAAATTTAAGATTTTTATATATTAAAAAAATGCATATTTTCCCTTGATCATTTATTGTAGAAGCTAAGTGTTTTTTACAAACCAATTTTTATGAATTAAAATTAAAATAGTAAAAAAATTTGTGTAAAGGAATTAAAATTTTAATCCTACCTTTTGGATGAAATTGCTAAATATTGTCTATAAATTCTAATTAAGAATTATAGGATTTTTAGACATTTTTGAAAAGAACTATCCAAGTGAAAGACAAAACTTAAATTTTATAGTGCTCAAGTTCCTTTATGGCAGCGAAATATATTTGAAATTAAATATTTTATTAATTTTCCCTCTGGGCCATAATTTGAACAGATCTGATCGATATAATTAATTTCCTAATATAATATGCAACTTAAATTCCTGAAATTTATTAATGAACAAAATTAAATGTATACATTGGATAGAAAACTATTAAATTACATAAAGGTTTCTGAGAAAAAATTTGAAAAGGTACAAGGTAAATTTTATATATTTTATAAAAATAAGTTTTCAAGTTCCTCATCAAAAATTATAACCTTTTCATTAATATACGGTTTGCTCTTGTTTAAATGTTTTCTATTTTTAATTAATACATTTTTATCATTCTTCATTTGTAAGACTAGATTGCATGAAATTCAGAATTTAATTTTAAATCATATTGTAAAATTATTAATTATTTATTGTGTTTTTAATTAATTGTAATTTATTTTACAAAATTTTCGATACAGCTTTTATCAAGTTCTAATCAATTTATCTCAGAATTATTTATTATTTATTTGAATATATAATTTAACATTTTATTATTTTATTTACTATCTTAGATAATAAACAATTTTATCAATTTTTAAATGTATATTAGATTATTTTAAATTTTAGTAAATGTGTAAACGAAAACATTTCAAAAATCTAAAATAATATAACCTTTTTAATATTGAATACATAATCAAATATTAATTTCTTTTTGATATGTCAGCCGTCAAATGAATTAAAGAATTTTTATGTAACAAACAGGTTAGCCACTTAAAGAATGGAACTGAAATGTTGATTTTGATACCGTCTAATGACTATTATTATAAAGAGAATAAAGTAATTTTTCGGTATTTTATCACTAAATAAAGTATACATATTAAATTACATTTAAAAATTATTATTAATTTTATAAATTTATTCAATAAATAATTATCAATTAAAAATTTTAAAAAATAATAATTAATTCGTATCTTTTAATAAATCTTTTAATAATAATAGATAAGTTAATAGATAAGTTAACCTAATAAATATTATAATAATCTATTAAATTATCTATAGTCTTATAAATAGTAATATGAACATTATTGAATTAATAAAAAATAGAAGGTGAAACCAAAAGATAAGCATAATGGTTGTAAAATATAGATTTTTTCATGAAAATTCATTTTTCATTTAAAAATTAAAATTGAAACTTAAATTTTACACTAGGACTACCAAAGTTGATTGGTTAAAGGTTACGCATATTATTGAAATTAAGTTAATTAAGTCGGAAATAAAAAAAATAATTTTAATAAATACTTCAAATAAAACATTCAAGGTGTTAATAAATTTAAACCAAAAACTTTGAAATACGTCATATTGGAGTGTTAGTAGTTCTAGTGTTAAATAATATATTTTATTATCAATATATGTTTTCCGGTGAAAAGTGAACGCGATTTTCTAGGCGTCTACAGAAAAAAAAGATATATCCTAAAAATGATATATCCAATTGATATGTTTAATTCCCACAAAAAAACATATATTTTCCTCTATTTTTACTGAAATAGATTTTTTTCATATTTCTTGTTTGTTTAGGTTTGCAAATAAAAACAAGACGTTTCTTATGTTATTCTAATATCCGATACATTTTCCCATGCATTATTCATAATTCGAAAATTCCACTCAATTGTCAATATTCTTTCAAATATTGTATTAGATGGTTTTGCACAAATATTGAAATAATAATTAGCGATTTCAAAAGAATGCAGATCCAACGATATTTTATTATTAATATTATTAACATAGTGATTATTTTTAAAACTTTTTAAATAATAAATTGATATTAACAAAATATTTTTTCTGCAAATTAAAATCCAAATAAACTCATTAAAAAAAGTCCAAAAAATATTTAAAATAATATTATTATCTCATACCAGATTATAGAATAAGAGAAATAATTAAATATCATTTAATAAAGTTAATTTTCTTTTCTTTCAAGAATAAAAAAAACCAACTGTAGTCAAATTATCTACAGAAATCTATATATATATATTTTAAAATTAAATTTAGTATATTAATTCATCAAAGTTCAAAACCAGATCTAAAGACCTGAGTTGCTCAGTAATTTTAACCTTTTAAACTTAATTTATATATAATAATAAATATATTTAAAACAAACAATTTCCAATTCCGTTCATATTTATTGAAATATTCGATATCATGTTTTGATTTATTAATTTAGTCAAATATGAAAAATAACAAATAATAAAAAAAAATTCCACTATTCATAAATAAATAATATTAATTCAAAAACAGTAATTATTAAAACTAATGATATTAATAATAATAATAATAATAATAATAATAATAATAATAATAATAATAATAATAATAATAATAATAATAATAATAATAATAATAATAATAATAATAATAATAATAATAATAATAATAATAATAATAATAATAATAATAATAATAATAATAATAATAATAATAATAATAATAATAATAATAATAATTAGCTTTTTTAATTAAAATAAACATTTTCATAATTTTTCGATTAGAGAAAGAAATTTCAATATAATTACCATAATTTTTTGATTATAACTAACAATAATTATTAAGAAAAAATCATTCACTTTATTTTTATAATTATAATTGTAGAGTTGTTACGTTTTTCAATCATAAATTATTGTGAAATTTAATAGATTATTATTATTATTATTATTATTATTATTATTATTATTATTATTATTATTATTATTATTATTATTATTATTATTATTATTATTATTATTATTATTATTATTATTATTATTATTATTATTATTATTATTATTATTATTATTATTATATTATTATTATTATTATTATTATTATTATTATTATTATTATTATTATTATTATTATTATTATTATTATTATTATTATTATTATTATTATTATTATTATTATTATTATTATTATTATTATTATTATTATTAGGAGGTTCATCCTGTAAAACATTAAAATCAGTTTTTGTTTCCATAAATTTTATTTCAGTAAATATCAAAATCAAATTATATCTTCTTTAAACTTTCTTATTTAAACAAATTTTCTACGAAGATATTTTTAATTAAAATATCTTCTTATTTCTTTTTTAAAAATTAATCTAAAATTTAATTTTTAAAATTTTCAATTTAAAAATTTCTTCATCATAAAACTTCCCCCTTCTTAAGAAATTTTTAAGTTTTTCCACATTTCTTTCGATCCTTTTTCCGTCTTCATTTCTTAAGATGTATCGTCTGTCATGCACTTTCTCTATCACTTTGTACGGACCTTCATACCTGTCCTGGCCTTTGTGGCGTGTTTCTACTTTTACTAATACTTCTTCTCCTACATTGAATTTTCTCCTTATTTGTTCTTCTAGTTCTTCCTTTATCGGTATTTCTTTGGACCCGTACCATTTTTCCCTGCTAATCTTTTTTCCAAAAACTATCTCTGCCGGGCTTTTCCCTGTCGTTTTTTGTTTGGTTGCATTTAAAGTGAATTCGACTTCTGGTAATATCTCTGCCCAATCCGTCTTCTTTCTATCCTGTAAAGTAGCATTTATCAAATCCCGTATTGTCCTGAATTGTCTTTCTATCTGACCGTTTGTTTGGTGATGGTATGGACTCGAAAAAACATAATTTAATATCTAGCATCTTTGTGAATTCTCTCATCATTCCTGATTCAAACGCCTTTCCGCAATCAACTCTTATCTCCTTTGGGCATCCAAATCTTAAAATCCACTTTTCGAAAATCGTTTTCTTTATTGTTTCTTCATCTTGTTTTGTTATCGCTGTCAAGACTTGATAACTACTATACTGATCTATTATGCCCAATATATACTTCTTACGTCCTTTTGTTTCTGTCAACGGTCCACATATATCCACGAATATAATTTCGAACATTTCCTTCGAATCTTGTTTTTTCACTGGTTCTTTCGTTGTTATTGTTAAAGTCTTGGTTTTTTGACAAATCTCACAACTTCGAACAATCTCCTGAATCTGACTCCACAGGTGTTTTCTAACATATCTATCTTTCATGTAATCGGCTATCTTCTCGACTCCAGCATGACACAATAGTCTATGTATTTCCTTTATTGTTTCTTGTAACTCATTTTCAGGTATCATCGTTTTCTTTCGTACTTCTTCTACAATTCCATGTTGGATGTTGCTTCTTCCCTCTTCTCTGATCGAGTCTAGTAATCTGGTTTTTATCTTTCCTTTCTTAGCTTCTTCGTGGGCCATTTGACATTGAACACACGTGTCACATTTAGTTCTCGACACCATGTCTGCATTTTGGTGATTAATACCCTTTCTGTATTCTACTCTTATATCTAAACTGCTCAAATAATTGATCCATGTTTGGAATTGTGAAGTAATTGGCTTCTTGGTTGTCATCATAAACGTGATTGCCTTGTGGTCTGTCCTGAGCGTGAATCTTCTTCCGTAGAGATAGTGCTTAAAATGAATGCAAAAATAATATACCGCCAATAGTTCCTTTCTTGTAATACAATATCCTTTCTCGTGGCTCGTCATCGAGTGTGATCCATACGCAATTACTCTTTCCTTTCCATCTTTATCTCTTTGTGAAAGTACTACTCCAATGGTATCGAAACTAGCGTCGGTATCTAAAATGAACTCCTTTTTCAGATCCGGAAAACATAAGATTGGTGCCGTCGTGAGTGCTAATTTCAATCCCTCAAACACGCTATTCGTTCCTTCACTCCATTATAATTTTTTGTTACTTGGTCCGCTACATAATTGTTCTAACATCCTTGCCTTCTTTGCATAATCACTGATGAATCTTCTATAATAATTGCAAATACCTAAAAAGCTTCGGAGTTTCTTTACGCAATTAGGCTTCCCAAAGTTCTGTATGGCCTGAATTTTAGATGGATCTGTCTGTACTCCTTCCTTGCTGATTATGTGTCCTAAGAATCTGATTTCTTCCTTTATTATTTGGCATTTTTCTGGATTAATCCTTAGGCGTGCTTCCTCAATCGCCTTTAACACTTCTCTGAGTATTGTATAGTGTTTCTCTTTACTGCTTGAATAAATCAAGATGTCGTCCAAATACACCATTGCTCCCTTTATTTTGCCTAATACTTTGTCATCATTTCTTGGAACGTACCTGGTGCTGCTGCAATTCCAAACGGCATTCTGTTGAAACATTATTGTCCGTTCTTTGTTGAGAAAGCTGTTTTCTCCTGTGATTCTTCTTCTAGTTCCACTTGGTAATATGCATTACCAAGATCGATTGAGCTGAAAAAGACGGATCCTCCTAACAAATCCAACATCTCGTCTATGTTTGGCATTGGAAATGCCTGCCTCTCTGTTACCGCGTTCAGCTGTCTAAAGTCCAAGCATAGTCTAATATCCTTTTTCTCTTTTTTCCATACACATATTAGCGGTGTATTACATTTCCGTATAATTCCATTTTCGTACAAATTTTGTATTGCTTCTTCAATTTTTGATTCCAAATTTAGTGGTTGGCGATATGGTTTTATGTTTATCGGCTCACCTCTTGTAACTATCTTGTGTTTTACCAAATGTGTGCGACCCACATCCCATTTATCTGCCATAAACACGTGTCCACTGTTTGTTATAATTTCCTTTAATTTGCTATCTTCATTGATCTTTAACTGTTCCAACGCTCGTATCAATCGTTCTTCATCCTTTATTTTTCTGTCAAATTTTGCTTCAATGTTACAAATATAGTTCTTGTCTTTTTCACTAGCCTCGATATCTTTAATTTTTAACAGTCTAAATCCAAATGTTTCTTGTAATTCGATCCCTCCAATCACGTCTGGTGTCACTTTCTCCGCCACAATGAATATAACTTCCTTCGAAACATTTCCAATGGTTACTTGCACCTTCGTTTTTCCTATTGTCTCGATCGTACTCTCGTTTGCGCATCGTAACTTATCGTCACTTTTCGTCAATTGTTGTCCTCGTAGCTTGTTAAAACAGTTGATTCTTGCACCAGTATCTAATAAACAGTCGAAATTTTCCCCATTCATCCTTACTGTTATACTAGGCCTTCCTTGCATTCTGTTATACAAAATTTCAACAACCTGCTCCGTTTCAATGGTTCCAATTCTTTCCATTTCCTCTTCAAACATTTCTCTCTTTAGGAACCTGTATACTTTCTCGCTTACCCTTCCAACATTCTCCGACTTTTCTGCCCCTTGAGGATATCCCATCAAATTTTCTGTTAGAATATGGCTCCAACCAACTCCTCTACTGGTGGAGCCCTGTTGTTTGGGTACGTCTTCCTAAAATTATCTTCATTTGTCTCTACACCCGATTCCCTTTCTTCTTCTTCCTCGATACCATTTATCCGACTGTATCTGTTTCCCGTGAATCTTTGTCTCTCCGTCGCTCTTCCGTACCTCATCTTTGTATAACACTCCTCGGATCTATGACCATTTCTGCTACATCTTTCACAACATATTTCCTGACACAATCTTCTTATATGACCTTCTTTCCCACACCCAACACATCTTGGAGCTTTTTTATCTGGACAGTTTCTACTTATATGTCCGCTTCTATGACATGTCCAGCATTCTATTTTACCTTTTATTGGACAATCAATTTTCGTGTGTCCTATTTTGTGGCATAACCAGCATTCTGGCATTTCTCTTCGGATACTTTCTTCTCTCTGTTCTTTCTTCTTGTATTGTACTCTTCCCTGTGGTTCCTGATAGACCACTCTGGCGTAACTTTTCATACTGTTTATCTGATCTCTTTGCTTGTCTACTTTGTCCATCAGAGTTAGTATTTCCTTTATTTCTTCTGTGCTTTTTATCTTCCGTAGTATCACTTCTTTCTCAACTTCTTTATTCTCCGCACATACTATTAACATCCTTGCTGTTAATTTCTCTTTGGTAAATTCTTTATTTTCAAACAACCTATCAACAAGGTCCTCCACCTTTTTTAAAATACGTTTCTATTTCTTCACCCTTCCGCTTGTAATTCAACAAGTTTTGTAGATACTTTAAAACATCTCTTTCGCGATCGAATGCCAATCGCAACCTAGCCTGGAATCCTTCGGCTTTTTTCAGTGTTTTGGCGTACACTTCCAGGAGATCCTCATCAATCATGCAAGATGTTAATCTTTCCTGATCTTTCTTCTGCGTGATTCCCTTGGCGTCGAAATAAATTTCGCATCTTTTAATGAACTTTTCCAAATCGCCCCCTTGGCAGAATACCTTTGGTAGCAATCTTTCTTCTTATATCTTCTTATTTCTTTTTTTAAAAATTAATCTAAAATTTAATTTTTAAAATTTTCAATTTAAAAATTTCTTCATCATAAAAC
Source organism: Schmidtea polychroa (assembly GCA_959609185.1). Lineage (NCBI taxonomy): Eukaryota > Metazoa > Platyhelminthes > Tricladida > Dugesiidae > Schmidtea > Schmidtea polychroa. The sequence continues at coordinate 12,830 of CAUHTR010002741.1, read as the reverse complement.
TTCCTCATAATTATTATTATTATTAATTATAAAATCTAATGATACTTTTTGTTGATTGGACATGAAAGCGTATTTACTGTGGTTTTGATTTTATAAATTGCAAAATTTCATATTAAACTCAAAAATTACAAATTAATTAAAATAAAATATTCAAAAGTTGATGACGAAAATATTAATTAAAAGTATATGAAGATCATCAAGCAAAGTTATTACAAAATACTCTGAATTAGTTCATCGGTGATAATAAAAATCGTTTCGAATATTTTTTGAGCAGCTTACATTTGGTAAATTTATTCAATTTAATTAGTCTATGTCAGTTGATTATGTAATTTTGTAATTTGAAATAACGATTTTTAGTTTTTGGGTACTGAAGTTATATTGAGCAAAGGGATTCTTGGAGTCAGCGTTAAGAAAAATCCTAAAAATAAGATAATTATAAATTCACCACTGTTGTTATTTAGATTTGATCTGACTTAACGTATCTTTGAATATAGATAAACAATTATAATAAATTAAAATTTGTTTTTAATTCAATCTTCTGGAATAAATTTACAACTTATTATTTTCTAAATGTGTTTCTGCGTGAAAGCTTATTCTTTCCTAATATAAATTTGAATCATTTTGTTCTCCTTTGAGTTTAGTTGTTCTTTTACTTGTCTTCTGGGTTTAAATTATTTTAATATTTATTAAAGATTAAAACATTCAATAAAATCCGTTTCAAAATCTTTCCAAAAAATGAAATTATTAAATTTTCAAAACGGTTTGCATTGGTTGAATACATTTTAAAAAGATTAAAACTCTAGACAAACTCTTGAGTTTATCAAAATGATTTAGAACAAAAACTATAAATAAGTCATCATATTAACATTTTAAAAATAATTATTGTGGACTATAGAAGTAATACGAATGAGTAAAATATATATATATATTTCTGGATATTTTCTTTAAGATGTCCTTTTAAGGATTTATAATCCTGGAATTGGAAGGTCCCTATAGTGATTCTGGGCGGGATATTTTTAGTCCCACAGTCATCAATAAAAATAAAGATTTTTGCGATAAAAGCATCTTATGAGGCTTGAAATAGTCAAGAAACAAATAAATTTACAAATATTGTTTATTTAAATATAAATTGATTACTTTTATGAGCATAAAATAGTATATCTACATTTCCCGTAAAATGGAATTTTAATTATTTTTATAAATTTATTATAATATATCCCATTGGAAACATCTCATTGTCAATCTGTCATTATTATGACAAGTGAATTGAAAATGTTTACGAAATTCATTCGGTCCAATTTTCAATAAATTGTTTTTTGCATTGAGGGAAAAGAAAATATATTAGTTGCTTTTTGCAAATTAATACTCTAATTGAAATTATTTTTCATTATGATTCATAATTTATAGAGTTTAGTATAACAAATTTGATTTCAAGAATAATATTACCCTACAGCCATGCATTTTCAAAAATGAAATAGATTGAATAAAAGATTAATCTCCTTATTTCTTCATAACTGATGATATCTATGAATGCAGTATCATATTTACAGCAAAGCTCTATATATTACATTCATTGCAAATAATTACTGGTATAATATGAACTTTGTTAGAGAAGTTATTTATATATCCCAAGAGGAGATTCCAAAATTTATTTTGAAAATATGGGACGACCCAATAGAAAAATAGACAATAATTTGATGTACTATATATATATATATATATATATATATATATATATATATATATATATATATATATATATATATATATATAAATTACATTGTTTAAAACAAATTCTAAAAAGTTAGTTAAATAAAACAAATTGTATATTACATGAGCGTATATTACTAAATAAACATTTTAATACAAAATCTTTAACACAAAAAATCTAATACATAAAACGTTTTAAAATTGAAATCTTTTTTAATTTACATAAACAATTATACAACAAAAAAATAATTTTAATTTAATGAATTATTTTCATTTAAGTGTAATTTAAAAAATTTCTTCTTTGAAATTATATACTTTACTTTGTGCTAAAAGATTTTCTAAGTTTTGAGTGAAGTGATATCAGTCCAATTATTGGCACGGTTGCGTTTATTCGTTTTACATACTTCTTACATAAATAATTGACATCGGTGAATAATTAAAAATTTTAATATAATTATTAGAAGTGTTAAGTGATAATTTCTTGGTAGCACATTAATTAATTGTTATACATGTTATTGAAACGTTATAATTTGAATTTTTATTCATTTCTCTGATATTTCTCTCATAAATTGAATAATGTTATAAATATTCATAAATGTAACTATGAATATGATAAACATAAAAAGTTTAAAAAAATTAAAATCACGATTATTAAGACTTAGACTTCTTTTAGACTTCTGCTCGCATGACAAATCAAATAAAAATGCAATTATTATTCAATATAGACTCAAATAGTTTACCCTTGATTTGAATGCCAGTAATTTTATTACGTCCTATTTTTATGGACATCTTAAGTGTTTATGATATGTATTTTATGAAATCTTTATTCATGTTATCGATATTCAGTGTTTTAAGCAGAAAGTACAAGTTTTTAGAATTCTTGGTTTTATTGTTATACATTAAACATATCTTAGATATAATGTTCATTTTCAATAGATTGCTCTTTGATAATCATATAGTTGAAGATTTATCGAGTTATTTAGTTGTATAAAATTATTTTCCGTGTTAATAGATCACTTCAAAGTTCAAGGTCACTTATCTTTTCTGACTTTTGTATTTCAAGTGAAAGGATTGTCAGTGCATAAATAGATTTTCAAGCAAATATTTTGTCGTCAAAGATGAAACAGATTAATTCATCAATTTTCTTCAGGTTATTCTATTTCAATTATGATAACGAAATTATGATCTTTTAATATTGACAAATGTATAATTAATATTTTAATTATAACTATCATTATTATATATACTTAAATAAACACGGTAAAGACTTTATTAATAAAAATCGCCATTTGTACATCTTTTTCACTGTATATTTCGATAGCATCACTATCATCGCCAGGATATCTACATACACCCCTACGCATTATCCCTCGTGTATGTAGGTAACCTGACGATGATAGTGATGCTATCGAAATATATAGTGAAAAAAAATGTACGAATGGCGATTATCTTTATTATATTCATAATAGCATAACAATTATGATTATTTTAATATTAAACGAAAAATAATTTAAATTACTTTATTTGAACTTTTATTGTTTAAATTATTGGTTGTAAATAAATGACTATTCAAACCACATTCTATTTAATAGCAATCACATATTTCATATAACTAATACATAATATGAATTGAGACTTTAACAATAAAAAACAATAGCTTGCCTTCCATCAACTTCCTGATTCGCACTTCGACAACTATATAAAGATTGACAATACTAAACAATTGAAATAATTCAATATTTGTATCTATCGGCATAAATTTTTATTTATCAAATTTTATTGATTTATTTTCGGATGGGGAACAAAAATTATTTTTAAATAGGGTTTTGTTTATAATTCATAAATGATATATTTAACCTTTACTGCAAATTTCAAGTTTTATTAAAAGAAAAATTTTTGACTATAAAAAAGATCTCGATTTATCTCATGGTCGACAAAGTTCACTTTTACAAAACTTAAATCTTATAGTAACTACTTATTATGTTATTTATTAATTACTTTATATTTAATCATTTTAAATTAATAAAACAAGTATTTTAATCTTAAACTATAATAAATAATGAAATTATTTATTATCAGTTCATTTAATCTAAATATTTTAGCACCCGTAAACTATTTATATGTCACCTTTAATTTTTTGAAAGTATTACAACTATTATTTTAGATAAACTCTACCTACCTTGCTACATTATTGCTACATTATAAACTCTACATTATTGGAATGGTATCATTTATCATTCTAGTGAGAACACTTTATTAAATCTGAAAACATGATTTGCAGTATTTAATATGATATATCTAGTAATGTGCATCTTTATATATAGTCAAAACTAAATTTCAATGATTGGAAAAAAAAACTGATGGCCGAAAGGACCAACAGCAACAAATAATGTTTATTTTCTTTTTTTAAGACATAATTTATATAACAAAAATATTTGTTTTAACTTTGAAATTTCCAAATATTTGACAGGTTAAGTATAGCTGTATGTCAATTATGTTATTTTATATTTCACAAATGTAATTGTATATAAATTTATTTTAGATTGTTGACTTGATAACATTGTTGAAACCAATAGAGAGGACTAACGTAATGCCTCGGTATTTTAAAATGTTAAATAATTATAAAATAAATAAAAAATAATAATTTCATTTATTAATTAAATTGTTTGATAATTTTTAACAGAAACAATTTTTTCAATTCAAGCTTCCTTAATTTATTCCTCAGCTTCAAACTTTATCTTACCGTTTTTATCTTTCTTGTACGCATGAAATGAATTCATAAAACATGATGAGTGTAGATTATTTTGCGAAAATAGCGTAATTAGAACAAGATGAAAAAATAAATTTTAAATCTAATAGAAGGTAAATTTATTTGATCAAACCTTTACAAGAGATGTTTTTGATCAGATAGAGTTGAGATCTTTATTTATAAATAAGTTGTTTTTATATAAGGTTTAGTTACCACTTTTTATTTCTCCGTTGTTGATAACTTTAGTTAAACATTAACCACTTTCTTTCTCATCTATAAACACAAACAATGAAGATGTAGTTGAAGCATCATATGAATAAGTTACCATATTGCTAAAGGGGTTGAAATTCATACTATTCGTGAAACATTGAAATATCCTTGCATTAAAGATGCTGAGGACTATGTAAAACAAAATAAACAATATTCCAATGTCAGACAATACAGTTTCTAGAAGAATTAAGAACATATCTGATGATATTGAACCCACTATGGTTACAAGAATTAATAAGAGTCCATCCTACACAATACAGTTGGTTGAAAGTACTGATGTTTCAAATCAGTCATTACTACTGGTAATTCAAAGATATTTAAAGGAAAACGTTCTTGAAAAACATCTTTTGTTTTGCTATCCTCTCACTGAGACGTGTACTGGTGGAAATATATTTAATGCCATCCAGAGTTATTTTTCTGAAAAGAAATTAAGTGGTACCACTACTGTGGTATTTGTACAAATAGTGAAACAATCAGGTTTGTGTAGTCGTATTAAGGAGATTGCTCTCCATGTACATTGGAGTCACTGTTGAATTCTTAGACAGAGTTCGACACCAAAAAAATCCAAATCAACCAAGTCAAGATTATTTAATTCTTTTTGTGAAGAAATGATAAGTATCCATACTATATTACTATTACACATAGAAGTAAAATGGCTTTCAATAGGCAAAATACTGACACAATTTGGATTTTACTCATGGCAACTTTTCAGTGCCTAGCCTACATGTCAGATATTCTTTCAGAAAAAATATAAACTAAATCTAACAATCCACGATTGTTCAATAACTATCTTCAAAGTGTTTAGCAAAATTGAAAGGATGATTGAGAAATTGAATCTTTTGGAGATTGGTGTCAAAATGGACAGTGTGAAGTTTTTGGGACACTTCACAGTTTCCTAACTAATAATGAACTAAGTTTTTACTAAGAAGTTCAAAGCAGTATAACTGATCATTTGCAAGGACTTAAGGGTTTCCACAACCATTTTCACAGAGATGTAGTGATTTCAAAAAAAATGAATATCAATTTTTTTGGGTAATGGTGAATGAGCATTACAAAGAACTGAGCAATGCAGACATTAAACTTATATTAATGTGGCAAGATCATTCTCGTCTTTATGCCTATCGTAACAAACTTGATACAGATCCAAATTTGAGGCTATACCTATGTTCATTTCAAACAGATTTAAAAAAAAATATTATCTCAAATACACGGTCAAGAAACACATTAAATACAAAAAAGGTAAAGATAAATTCTTTTATAGTTGCTTGAACTTATTGGACAATTTTATAGTGAAAGAAAAGCCTAAAATAAATAAATACAATCAATTGATAGTTTTCGTTATAGTCTTCGTTATATTCTATAAATTTCTAGTACTTATTGGGAATCAGCGCAGTTCGGAAATGTATGAAGTACTCACAAATAAAAAACGTATTCAAGTAGTACGAAAGGAAAAAAACGGTTAGGAATAACATTTGCCATTATTATAAAAAAACATGTTTTTAACAGAAATATAAATATTGACTATTGTCTAAAATATAGATAATGAAATTTAAATTTTATTTTACTTTTCACAATAATTTTAATTTATATATATCATGTATGTCCAGTTTTTGTTAGTCAACAATCACTAGAAAACTCATTATAAATAAATATATGGTTTTTATTACTAAAAATAATTAACAAATCATAATCAAAATCAGTAATAAAGCTGTCAGAAAATACCGGTTTAATTTTTAAAACATTCACTTTATTGTATATTGTTCATAAAATTTATTCAAATTATTCTTATTATAAAATTGATTTTTAAATTATTAATTTATTATTGTAAAATTTTAAAATTAAAATTTTAAAATTTACTTTTAAAAAGTTTGATATTGCACGTTATAAAAATTATTAACATAACGAGAATACAAGAACAATAATTATTATTGACCTCTTAAGTGGCTATGATGGATATATAGGTCATCAACTAAATTGACAAAATATGTTAAAAATATATCATAAATATTACTTTTGTTAACATATTATCTTATTAATATCATCCAATAAGATATTATTTTATTTTTTGTAACACTATGCCCAAGACGTATATATGCTCTAGCGAATAGCGCTGAGGAGCGCATTTAATTTGACGAAATAAACCACTTAAGAGGTTAAACTTTATACTCGTAAATAATAACAAAGTTAAATTAGTTTTAGTTTATATATTTTAACTAATTCAGTTTTGAATTGTTGATATATCTAAAAAATATTTAATGCATGTTTTTGTTTTTTCAAATTTTTAACCTGCCAACCAATTACAAGGCGTTTTAACTATTAAAAAAATTGGCTACAAAAGAATTTAGAATTTAAATAAATTCAAAATTATAAAAAAACAACTCTGTAAAAATGTTATATAAAAGTAAATTTAATTATGTGTTTTACTGAGCTCGTTTTACTTAAATTATACTAACATGATAAATATTAAAAGGTACATATGCAAATAGTTTATAACTAACACGTGCAATACTGGAAGAAAAAGGTTAGTGATATTAAACAAAAAAGTTAACTAATTTTAATATATTACTCAAAAATCGAGCAAATGAAAAAGAATTTGAAGTATCATAAATATTATATGAAACTAGTTGATAATTCAAAATTTATTGCACATCATCAAAATGAGGTTTGTTTATTACTCAAGAGAAATGAAAGAAATGCATTGCTTTTAACATTATTGTATGTGTAACATTTTATTGTTTAGAATTTCAGCATCTGAACTGTCAGTTTTACATAATACAATCAAAATTAAGTTTGACTTTTTGAATCAGAAATATTTTATTATAAACATATATTTTCTTGTAAACATTTCCTGTAAATAGCCATGGTTGAAATCATCAAATATAAACATATAATGAGAAATTGACATTTCAAGAAAAACGAATTATAATTAAAACAAACACTTCAACTTTTTACCAGCCTCAAATTTCCATATTTAAAATTTATAATAAATCTTAACTACGACACAGACTTTTATCATGTTTACTTTTCACATAAAGCCGAGATTTTAAATGTTATGATATTTCATTTTCTTATTGGAAACATAGGAAACGAAAAAAAATCTATTGAAGACTACTTAGAATTATTTATTAATGTTGAAGCTAATATTAATTATTTTATACAGCTTAAGCTGCAATTTTGTTTTATTGCTATGGGTTAACTATTAGCGACAATTAGTTACCTAATTGTTGAAAGATTATTAATAAATCTTTTCCCAGTATTTTTAACAATCAAAATTTATTTTCGATTTTGAAAATTCTTATCTTTTTCCGTTCTTTATTTTATTTAAAATTAACTTTGTTACCATAATCATTGGTGTAACAGTGTTTCTCAACCCGTGTTCCGCGAAAAAATGATATTTTATCTTTAAATTTGCATTTAAATTTGCATTTAAATTTGCATTTAACCTCAATTAATTTTTTTATAAGATGATTCAATAAGAAAGCCGCTACACAGATATATAAACATACAAATATAAGTGTTTTTATTGCTTGTTATTGTTGCGCGTGGTATTTTCTTTGCTTATAAGAAGGCATTATTTACGTTTACGACAGATTTATAGTAATTTGTGATTGGTCACTCATTATGGGCAAGTATTTTTTTGTCAGTGTTCAGCGTAAAAAAATCATGTGAATGGTGTTTCGCGCTTTTATATTAATTGAGAACCACTGAGATAAACCAATACCCCCAATAAATTTGTTTTTGATTGATATATAATCGCTCTACCTCAATTAAAATTCCTTTCGATTAATTATTAAACTAAGTGCGTCAAATTCTATTATGAATCTTCTTAAGTTTAATAATATTACCCAGAAATATGGTATAATTATATCTCTAAACTATAGCAGTACATAAAGTTTATTATTATTAAAAGGTCTATTAATATATGAAATTTATTCTCCAAAATCATTTCAAGATTGATATTTTGAAACTTTTTTGACAATATTAGACTTTAATACCTATATAAAATAACTCTTAAAATATTAATGTAAAATGATGATAATAATGATGATAATTGTTATTATTTTCAGAAAGCCATGTTTCTTTCCGAGGAGTTACATAGTTTTTACTGTGTCGAAAATAATAAACTCGTCAATGACATATTCAAGCATAATTTAAAAGAGTCAATATCATTCCATCCAGACCCAGGTTGTGATTATGCCCGAAGAAAATGCAACACATGCAAAAAGAAAATGTGCTCAAAGGCAGGAAAATCAAGTATTAACCAGTATAATTTATTTTATTTTACACAACGTACATCTTTAAAATCAAGACTTCATTAGTAATACAAAGTCAATAAAGTTTTCGAAAAACTATCGTCTCTTTTATAAGTTTTATTGAAATAGTGTTAACTTTATCAAAGTTATATATAAATAATTATATATAAAATTATAAAATTCCTTAAAGAAGGGACATTGTTCAACAGGTAATATTGTGTTTGGATTTCTATGACATTTGATTCCATTTCAATATTTGTTACCATTTTTAATCATTCCAAAGAAATAACATAATGTAAATATAGTTGCTTATTATTTAAAAGACAATTGCATTTATCAGCATGATAATATTCCAATTCACGAAGTTAGAGTAGAAACAATAATGGGAGGTGGAACGCAATACACAAATATAATTAATTTTATTGAGTGAAGAAAAAGGATGTTGTTAGAAATGCCTTCATAATCTATAAAAAATGTTTAAATCCGACGAATAAAGTCTATGACGATATTAAAGGTGATAGAATCGCAAGTAATTCAAAATAGTAAATTCAAATGTTATGATTAATAGAGAAAATTATTTTATAAAGTATGATCATTTTGTATCTAAGACATTAACCCCTCGTCAATTACCCTCTGCCATTACTCCCCTCGTCATTTACCCCTCGGCTTATTACACCCCCTCCCAAATATACTGACCATCCAAACATTTAGCGTTTTTTGATAATTCTTCAAAGAGAACATCATTTCTGAATGTGCTAATTCCTCAGCGACTTGGAGGTCATCTAGTGGAACTTCAATGCTCGGATTAAAAACATTGTTAGTGATTTTGCTAATAAAGACCATTTGATTACTTGCGAGGGATTGCACATAACATTCGCCTGTAATGTATTTTTGTATTTTTATGCAGTGTGGCTAAATATCTGTTTTGTATTTTAACTTTATTAGTGATTTAATATTATTTCTAGAACTGTTATATTAATATTATTTTTTTATTCTTCACAATTATTTTTACAATGATGAAGGGTGCGGGAGGGGAGGGGTAATGGAAGGGGGTTAAATGATGAGGTGGTTATGACAGGATGTAATTGACGTGGGAGGGATAAAGTCCTGCTTCGCTTTAATATATATTAAACCTTTTAATAATCATAAAAGTATTTTCAAAATTGGTAAAATAATAAGTAAATGTATATAATAAAGCTAAAACATAAATATAAATTTCAAGAAGGCTTTTCATATAACCTGGACTGTGTATTTGAAAGAAGTTTCTTATTTATGCTTATTTATGATTTCTTGACATATGATTGTCTAAAATTTTAAATAAAATATGATTTGATTGTATTTGAAATATCGTATTCGATAAACATGCCGCCGCCATGTTTGGAAAAAAAGTGAAAATATTTCGACCAATTATTACCACTTGAAATTTTAATTTTATCTCCATTTACCCACTTTAGATAAAGTGAAAGAAAAAAGTTATTTTCAGAATGTTCATGTTGATTAATGTTCTATAATATTTAAAACAATTATTTAGATTGTTTAAGTAAAATATAATTTTTCGTCTTAATTATAAAGATCTATAATAAATATTCTTGAAATTATAAATAAAAAAATCGGTTATTTAACATTTCATTCGGTTTTCATATATTGACCTTCTACATAGCAAGCTATATAAATGCATTGTTACATGGTGTTATTGAAGGAACTGTTACACCATGATACCTTATGACAGGTACATCTGCTGGTTGGACATCATAAATCCAACTGTTGTACAAAGTGATTGTTCAACATGATAAAATCACAATAAGATTCTCGTCGCTTTCATTAGAAAAGATGATTAGAAATCTGACAGTGGTGTTGAGAAAAGTTGAAAAACTGTGCAAAAATTATTTATTAAAAAATGACCCAATCCATCTTCCTATTGTTAAACTGTTCATTCTTAATTAAATTTTAACAATATTAAAAAGCTTTTGGACTAAAAGAGAACCATTTTCGGAATTTAATTATTTCATTTATTGTCTTTAATTGTTTTTTAGTTAGTGTAAGAAAACAAAAAAAGGATCATGAATTTTACTGTATCCAATTTTAAAAATTTTATTTGCTTTATCAAATAATTATTCAAATAAATTTATTTATGTAATTAAAATATTAATTAAAATATTAATTAAAATATTAATTAAAATATTAATTAAAATATTTATGTCATTAAAATATTAATTCATAAAAAAACCGAAAATAATTTGTTTATTTGTGAATGGTTTACTAAATTACGGATATCTGTCATGAGCATAAACATTATTAGACAACATTTAATAAAATGTGAGGTTTATTTATCTTAACAAGCAAAAAAAAATGAAATACCAAATGTTCCTTAGATTAAGAGGAGAATTTATGGGACTTATAGGTCGAACACTTTTGGATAAAGAAGTTTAAAGGGTTAATATCATATTTTTAGCTTTCAAGTATTTTTTTCAAAAACAATTTAACTAAATCAAATGGTAATGTAATAAAATCAAATAATACATTAAATACTGCATTATATATGTTTTGTTTTCCATACTAGATGAACTCTCTGAAAACTGACTTCAGTATTTGAACTTATTCTTACATTAATTTCTTATGATATTTTAGTAGTCTCTAAATTGGATAATATATGTAAAATATTTATTCACTTTCTCCTAGTTCAATATAATATCAGTTCACAATCTTTCTCATTCAAAACTAAGTCAAAATGTTGATAATAATATAACGAGGTAAATCACAGCACTGAAAAACTGAATAAAATCTGATGAAAACTTTCCTAAATATTTTAAATTCATATTTGAAAGTTGTTATTAATTTTATATTAACCTCTTAACGGTTTAACCCGTATAAATCCGGGCAAACTGAATATGGATTTTGGGATTATCCCGTATATATACGGGCAGGCTTCATATTAAATTTAAATGGAATTCTGCACTTAATAATAATGTATACTCGCCAATGTATGCTTTGCGCTCGTTTGAAGATGCGAGAGGCAAATAAATTTGAAGGGAAACTCGATATCAATGTGACAATTGTAAAGTATCTTTATGTATAATAGAATGTTTTAAAAATTATCATATTCAACCTAATATAAATGTGTTTTTATTTGTTTTATTTTGTTTTATATATTCCGATGAAAGGTGCAATATTTTTTATCAAAATTTTGCAAAAATATATATAAATCTTTTTACCAATAAAGATTTTGATAAAATTATCTTATTAATTACATCGTTATAACATAGTCTTTCAACGAGAACAATAAAAAATACAATCTTATTGTTTATAAAGGGTTAGGCCAAGTCGCAATATTTCTTTCTCAAATTTTATGATTTCACATGTATATACGAGTTAAATTTTTAGGTCGCAAAAATATATTTATAATTTTTGAACCATATAAGATTTTGAGATTTTCTTATAGATAACATCCTTTTAACTTAGTCTTTCATTATTGACAATAAAAAAATACGACCTTTTTCGAAACGTTTTTCCGGAGAAATGGGACCGTTAAGAGGTTAAAATTAATTATGTTTTTACTTAAACAAATCTTCTCCAAATAATTAAATTAATATAATAAACATAAATCACTAGATAAACAAATAATCAATAAATAAGTTTTAATAAATAAATATAAGTATAATCTATTATAAATGTTATTTTACAAATATCTCAAGTGGCCTCTGTTCTTAAGTTGCCTTAGATGATTTTTCAACAACTTCAAAAGTAACTTTTTCTAATTGATAATCATGATATCCCAATATATTTATTCCTCACTTTGCCTCCAGCAATCTATTTCTCAATGGTCGATGGGACAAAAATGCAAATGATAG
>CAUHTR010002740.1:0-54732 GCA_959609185.1 Schmidtea polychroa | reverse complement strand
CAAATCTTGATTCTCGTAAGAAATAAAAAGCCGAAATAAATAAATTCATCACAAATTATTGATTTCTAATGTGATTATTTCACCACTTGTAATATTTTTGGTTTGTGTGTCTGTATTAGTGACAAAGTATAATTCATAGTCAAACTTATTCCCAGCAATAATAATGCTAATTTCTTTGGTTATCGGAGAGTTAACGTTACACGCTTGGCTTTGAGAAGGCTGAAATGAACAAATTCAGGTCTTGTAAAATAGAAAACATCTAACTCCTTAGTTTATTAATAATAGTATATAATTGATCCTTTGTCATCTAAAACAAGAAATCTTTATTATTTCTAATTTCACTGGTAAATCAAAAGAATACAGATTGAGTTTCCAATACTGGTAAACAAAATATTCTTATATTCAGGATAAAACATGCAGCACATCTGTGCAAATTTCTTATCTGGAAATATATAATGAAAATGGATACGATCTTCTTGATGCGAAGCACGACACGGCACAGAAGCTCGAAGATCTCAAGTAAAACTTTAAATAAAAGTCAACAATTTCATATACGTGTTTGAATTTTAAAGCAAAGTCACTCTTTATGAGGACCAGGATTCAAATGTGAATTTAAAGAATTTATCAATTCATCCTGCAGTGAATGAGGAAGATGCCCTAAATTTATTATTTGTTGGAGATACAAACCGCATGGTTGCTGAAGTAGGGGAGCAGATTTTTTATTGCTTCTCATAATTTTTATATTTTAATAGACTCCAATGAATCAAGCTTCCACAAGATCTCATTGTATTTTTACTATTCATCTAACTACTCGACAGGCTGACTCCGCCATTGTCACAAGATCGAAATTACACCTTGTTGACTTGGCCGGGTAAATTTAATCATTTTTAGTCATCAAAAACATAAAAATAATTTTATTATTATCATTATCAAAACTTTATGATCACTATCATAAACTATCCTTCAAATTCCTGTAGAATTTATGATTAATTTATAAGGATTTTAGAATGAAATTTCCTTACTCATAAACTTTCTTCGACCCGTGAAAGATTTTGGCGGTCTTCTTTAACACAGAACAGTTGTTAATCTTAAACTACAGTTAAGGTAATAATTACTTTTTCACTAGTTATTTGTAAATTAATTAAAAAGTTTTTTTGTGTGAAAAATTAATATTCCTATTTCACTTCGACTTCCTTAATTAATTTTCGTGCTCGTTTTGTGTGGTTTCTGAATACTTTACATTTTTATATCCTAATATGAATATTAATAATGTACAGGAAATACCTAGATTAAAAAACCTAAACTATAATACAATTGTCCAGGAAAATATTTTGGTAATTTTGGATTTTTATTTCAAAAGTTTGTAATAATTTTGAAATTTATATTTGTTTTAATCACATATTTATTGTTACTATTTATTAATTACAATTAGCATATTAAAATATTTATAGGTTAAATTAAATATTTTTGTTTATATTTATTTTTCTGTCATATTTTAATTACAAAAAATTTAACATGACTTACAAAATTGCTGAAGTTATCACTGAAGTAAAATCAACAGAAATTACACCCAATTCCGAAATTTAGTAACCTCTATAATTCACGTTGGTGTGCACACCAGTTGAGGTGAGTCACCATTTACGTGAAAATGAATTTATTTAATTTCATTTATTCAATTTCTTAAAAATGGTTTTCAGGTAATTTTTTTAATTTCAAGTAACTTTAAGACTTGAATTCTGATTTTATATAATTATGAGATCATTATTCAAGTTCTTATTCAAGTACTAAACCAATTCAATAATATATCGCAGACAGAATCAGTCAAGAGTCATGTTATAAATATGTTGTTCAGAATTCTTTCCTGTTGCATTGATGTCATAAGTTGGATTTAAACATATTATTTAATTTCGAGACCACAAAACAATAAATTTAGAGCTTTATAGGTCGAAAAATTAAAATTATAAGAAGTTATATCCGCAGTTTTAATGGAAAAAAATAAAGTTTATTTGATTCAATTAAAATGCAAAATATATTGTTTTATTTTCATTACATCACTTCCCATCATAATCTAAAGGATGCATTTTGATGGATGCTGGGAGAAGACAATTCACTGATATTCGTTTTAGAATTCATTTCGGATAATTTCTATTGCGTTGAGATCCTGGTGTCTGTTCATAATCAAGAATGATCGCTTCTAAGCTTTTTTCTTAACCATTGGTATTTACTTTGGCTTATTGCATTTTGTCCGTATGTAGAATAAAGTATTATGATATCTCCAAATAATTTAATATTCGTCCCAAACGTCATTTTTGAAGTTAATGTCATCGCAAACTCAGTTTCTGATTCCAAGTAAGATCATTGGTAGGTCAACAAGCCATGTCCATTCAGCATTCTTTGCTTGACATCGTAGTGGATTTTTAATGTTGTCAATTTTTCAATTACTCTGATGATGATTTCCAAATTTTCTTAGCACATGTTTCTTTGTGATTTAGACACTACATAATTTGATCCTTTGATCGCTTGTATGGGTTCCGAATTTGTCAAATGTTTTTATACTTAAAATATAGTTTCTAATATATTTGTATTTTTAATTACAGATCTGAACGAGTTTATAAAACTGGAGTTGATGGCACATTACTTACTGAGGCCAAATACATCAATTTGTCATTGCATTATCTTGAGCAAGTTAATATTTGCATTATGTAAAACATTTATTAAGCCTCCCTTGATAGGTCATTGTCGCCCTATCGGAGAAAAATCGCACCCATATTCCGTACCGAAATAGTATGATGACAGCGGTCCTGAGAGACAGTCTAGGTGGTAATTGTATGACTTCTATGGTCGCTACAATTAGCATTGAAAAACGAAATTTGATGGTAATTTTTATAATTGATTTTAACTTATTTATCTTCTATATATTTATATAAAGAAGAATGTCTGCCTGTCTGTCTGTCTGTTCACTGTTTTTTGAGTCCCTCTGACAGCTAACGCCACCAAAGTTTCCATGAGGCTCCCATGGGTCCCTGGACAGGTAGACATGGGGTTGGTTTGACCATCGGGGTGAAGGGGGTGCTCTACCCCCCATTTGTTGGAAAATATCCAATAAAATATTGATTAATAAATACTTATTTTTTACCGTTTTTTATTAGTTAATTATCTAATATTAATATAAATATCAATATCCCCAATTATTAATAAAAATTGTTTCCAACAATTTAAATATTCAAATATAGAATTTCTGCTTATAAAACGAAAAATAAAACGAGGTCAATCATTTAAAGTTACTGGTATTAATCTAGGAACTCCTTGCTTTTCCCATGGTCAGTTGTATGTGGCGTGTTTAAGAATAGGAACTGGGAAGAATTTGTACGTTTTTGCTCCTGACGGTAAAACCCGAAACATTGTATATATCAAACTGCATTGTGATGAAAAAATAAATTTATTTCAACTGTATATTTTATTAAAAGTAACTAATAATACGGAAAATAACATTAACTAGACAATGATTCCAGTGACATTGCTGTCTCTTCGGCGAGATACATACTATCAAATTATATTGACTAACATCGGGTACCTCAGCTAGTATTTTATAATATATACCATTTCTTTCACTAAATGAATGAGATAAATCTTATTTTGTCATTGACAAATTTCACTTCAAGTTAAAGAATCAAGTATTTTTATGGAAGGCTTGTAAGGATGCCCGCACCTTGTGTTCTCTAGTTTATAGGATTTGACATTTTATGTTTTTTAAAAATTTAAACAAAGATTAAATTTAATTATTAAGAATCAATTCAAACTGAATAGTTCAGATCTTTCAAAGGAATTTTGAACTAAAGCTAATCATGACTTCAAAGAAATTCCTTAAAAGTCTGTCTTTTTTAAGGAACATTCTTGCGGTTGCGTGTTTATAGTGTGTAAAGGTGCATTTATTTGGCTATATTAACCATTTAAGCGTGGAATTATATTTCATAAAAAGTCAGGAAATGTGTCAATTATCCGTCAAAAAAAGCTTAAAAATATAACTGTGATTTTTTATATGTCTATAATCATTTTCAGTATATATTAAAAAAAGTTTGATCCCCGAAGGGTTGTTAAAAGTAGAAACAAAGGTTTATTCAATAGTATTCGGATTTATCCGAATCTCCTATTTAAAGGGTTAATATAAATTAAATAATAGTTTGATAAATTTAATTAATATGTGGAAAGTCGGAGCTATTTGAAAACCCATGCTATGTGAGAATCCAGAGTGTAAATTGATACACATAATCAGCATAGTCTTCTTTCAAAATTAATACCGGGAGTAGTTTTTCATAAAATCAAATTAAATTAAAAGATTCTTGACCATAAAGATAAGATATTGCCTACCTCATGATTTTGTTTTTAAGGGAGATGACGCTTACCAAAGTTTTTTGTTGTTTAATTTAATTATTTTGAAGGAAAGAAAACTACAAAGAAGTTACCAGTTTTGTTGAAGACAGCCTAAAGTGTCGTTGACAATATTATAAAATTTATTTGAAACAAAGAGTCAGAGCACGAAGAGCCAGAGTCAGAGTCAGAGACGTTGCCAATTTTACAATAATAACCCAACTCTTTTTTACATGTTTTAATTTATTGTTTATTTTCTAATTTATACTTTTTACATATTTACATTATTTATCAATGATTCTCAAGTTACTTTCTAGAATGAACCTAATATCAAGAAAGACCGGATCAAGATAATTTCGCGCATAATGTTAAGTGGACCTAGGACTTGCCCAAAACATTCTTCCTGTGAAATTAAATAATGAAAAATAAATTTTTTGAAAAAGGAAAATCAAAGAAATGAGTGGCTATTCATGGCCGAGTAAATGACAGATAGCTGAAACGTCTATAAATCCAAAATTTCTTTTAAAATTTTGCACGATCCTCTTAGATCACTCAGGACACAAATCCGGTTCTTCCATCTATTTTGGGTGGCCTTAAGTGTCTATGTTGTATGCTACATTTAATTATTTCGAGGGAGCATAATCTAATTTAATTTGAATAAAATAACCAGACATATTAAAAATAGATAATTGTATAAATCGTTTTTTTTCTTTTTAAAATTTAAGTTTTTAAAAATTTTCTGAAATAAACTTGTTTTTAAAATATTTAAGTGTTAAAAAACATAATTTTTAAAAATATAGAACTGATAAAATAATATAATTTATTTAATATTTGTATAATTTCTATAAGATTTCTATAATTTTATTTAATTTTAACAAGTATTTATTGTACCTTTATATTTCGGCTCTATCATTGAACTAACCTCATTTTGTAGGAGTCAATTTCAACATGCAAATTTTCACAGAGAGTAGCTCTTATAAAGAATGAAGCCATATTGAACGAAGCAGTTGATCCACAATTGATCATCAAACAATTGCGAGATCAGGTAGAGCAACTTCGACTCCAAATGCAGTTAACGGATCAGTCTGAGGAATGGCAGAATGTTGAGTTGACTGAAGACATGATCAGAAGGTAACGTTGACGATAATTACTGCTTGCGATTAATTTATATTCCTTCATCAGATGCAGGAATGAAGTTGTAAATTTTATGGAGGAAAATGAATTACAGATTTCCAGGGATTTACTCAAGGATGCCAGGAAAATTTATCTTGCTTTTGATATCATGAAGGTATGTTTAAATATAATTTAATAAAGAAAAAAATAGGAAATATTTCGATTAGAGAATACAAAATGAACTGTCGTTTCATTTCTCTTTAGACTATTGGCCAATAATTTATTTCATATTTAACACCAACTTTCGGTACTGCCGTTTTCAACATGTGTTGAAGTATAAAGCAGACAAAATTACAAAATCAAAAAAACACTAAAAGTTGCAAATGCTTTTATAAAACTCATCATGACTTATAAACTATAATACACAAAAGTAAACAACGTACTGTCAAATAGACTAAACTTATGCGCCAAGTGTCTATTGGAGGTGACATCCATTTTCGTAGTCTTAAGGGTTCAAAATTTGTTCAAGACAAATCCAAATCACACAGTGCAAACTACAAACCTTTTTATTGATAAAATTGATATGAAATGTACTAACTAGCATGCATGTTTCCCAGACCTAAGTGTAATGGATATAAAGGTTTTAGATCCCCATTTATATATATTTAGACATTACAAGCTTTGTGATATCCAGTGCAAATCCCAATAGCTTTTGGCTCTCATCAGTACTATGCAGGATAACCGAAGATTTCTCTTCGCGCCAGGTAAGTATACAATATTGCTGATTCAACTCTTTTGCATACTTTCCCTGGTACATTGGAAATCACATCACTTGCAAATTAGCTAATTCACATCGAGGACTGAATGGATTGAGACTGGTTGATATCACATCAAAAACATCATTGACTTTTTTATTATTTGGATAAATATTATTATTTTTAATTAACTTTAGTATTATTTGAATAAATATTATTATTTTGTCATAAAGACATCACATGCCGGTATAGATGAATTAAATTTATAAATTGTAATAATAATTCAAAAATTCTCAAACTGTTACTAGTCAGAAGTAACTGAGATTTAATAAAAATATATAATATTCGCATTCAGGAAATATTTTCGAGGATAAATGGTTAAGGGTTAGTAAGGCTTCTTGATTGAATTTCTGAATATTCTGCGATATTTATGTTGATTTTTCGAATTTTATCATCCAGAAATAATGCTTGTAATAATTGACAGGAATTGTATCAAAAGGCGAAAATGAAAGCATCTGAAAACGGCTATCCTAAGTCTGACTCCAAGCTGCCTCCTATTATTGTTCCTGATAATCCGATTGCTACAAAAGAAGTTATACAATTGAGAGAAATAATTTCTCAGAGAGATAATGAAATCAGTATATTATTTTTCATTTTAACTATTTCTACTGTTTTCTTATCCAGATATACTCGTTTCTTTATTGAAAAAAGCGAAAAAAGATATTTCGGATCGAAATGTTTCAGATAATTCTCAACTAAGTTCAAATGTGACTTTTGTGAAAGAAAATAGATCCGATTCGGTACCGAAATCTGAAATACCAATTTCAGAGTCCCTTTCTAGAGAATTGTCTATTCCTGTTTCAGCGGAGGAAATTATCAAACAGAGAATATGCTAGTTTTATTTATAATATTGATGTTAAATATAAATATCCTATTGCAGGGGTCATCAAATTAAAGTAACTTTAAAATTAAAATAAAATTTAAAAATATGAGACGAGAAAATGCAGTCTGTATTAAAATCAATGATAAGGAGAGATAGCGGGAATGTGAAAAATATAAAATTAACAGCATAAAGTATTAATTTATGCAGTGGCGTAGCCAGGAATTTATGAAGGGAGGGGGGTTGAAGTTGAGAAATATTTATTAATATTATGGTCAATAATCAAAATAAAATTTAACAAAAATAAATAATCACAATGTACTGAGAGTACAAATTACAGAGTACAGACAGATGTCACAGTATTACATTTACAGTAAATAAAAAAAAGGAAAAAAGTGTCGTTTTTTTCTTATTTAGGTGGATAATCTTTTAGGCACTTGACGTCAACAAATATTTGTACATGAAAAATCCAATGTGGAGGGGGAGTTTAACCACCTAGACCCCCCCCCTTAGCTACGCCACTGAATTTATGTAGATTAATGAAAATTTAGAGTATAATAAGATTGCTAAATTTATTCTTATTTTCCGAAATTATCAGATTTGTAAGTTATGGTATTTTTTTATATAATTTACAACATAAAATAAAATTTGCGGTGTATTATGTTTGTGAAAAAAATTAATTAAAAATATTTAATTGTAAAATTTTTCCAGTGGGCAATCTATCGGTGGGTCGAGAAGAAGCCTTTGAGATATACAAAAACAACTATATATTAAACTCTCAAATCATATCTCAAAAAGAAGAACTGAAAATCAAATACAATGAAGCCAAAGAACTCGGTAATGCAATTAACAATGCCAGAGAAACGACAAGTAAAAGCTCAAGAGAATGAAATTTTTCGGTATTTTATCAAGATTTTTATTTCTTAGATAGAATAAAATCAGAAATCAATAAAGTCCGAATCCAACAAGCGATTTCGGCGAATCCAAATCAGAATAGTGAAAATGTCTCATTGGCAATAACCGATCAGGAAGTCCAATTGAGACATCAAATGGAAGTTGAAAAAACCCGCTATAAGGATGCATATATCAATCTGAAAAATTTAAAAACTGTAATTGAGCACATGCAACATTTGCTGGAGACTTCTAAAGTTAAAATGATGAAAGATTTCGAACAGTGGTGGCAAGATCAGATAAATCAGATGGAGAAATCAGCAATTGTAAGTTAAATTAATTGATATCACTTTTAATGATGTATTAATTAGTATTTAAATATATTAGCGAAAGTGAAATATTAGTTCGTAAATAAGATTAAAATAAGGGACATAAGTATGGTGTTACATTCCCTAAGGTGAAGTTGGCAGTAAAATTGTCACATATCTCACTTATTTAAAGCGCACTTTGTGTTATGTCCGTAACATTTAAATCACAAATTTCATATCCAATCGACAGTAAGCAGACAGGTGTGTATACTGTCGGATAGATACACACATACTTTTTATTGACATGCAGTCAGAATCACAAGAAAAATAAAAACACGCCCAGTTCTATCTACATTAATCAGAAGCGACGAATAACCACACAATTTTAAGTTAAATTCGCTTTATATAAATTTCCTATTTATAGCAGATTCAATTTGGGAATGGTGTAATTTAACAGCTTCTCAATTTTTTTGATGANCATAGTTACGATATATTTCAAGTACAATCTATCAATTACGTCATGCCAAAAATTACCATTTTTGAACCACCCACCCACCTCACTTTTGGTCACATTTATGTTGATCCAACATAGTGACGTCATTTTATTGTTCACGAAATGAGGGTAGCCTAGTGGTACCATACGGTCCTCTAGACTGCTTGGGAGCTTGCTGTAGCAGAAATAATTGTTGATCATCGTTGTCTAGTCAAAGCAACAGCACCACTGTAGCATAGTAGCAGAGGAAGTTTTTTGCATTAATAATTCTTGTGGTCCATAAAATAAAACTAGCATGACGTAACATTCAGCTCAACTCGTCCACCCACCCACGTCACGTTTATCAAAGAAATCGAGCATGAAGTAAATATGCAATGACCCCTTATTGGATATTCTACTAAACAAAATAATTGATTTCCAATATATTTAAGAAGATTTTATGAATTTATTTATTTATGAATTCGTTGATCCCAAACAGTTACTGATAACAAAATTCTTATCCTTACCCAAAATCTTTCTATTGTCAGTCATAAATATTTACTATAAACTCCTATCATTGAACTTTCACGATGGTTATAGTCATATATAACAATGCAGTATCTAATTCAAAAACTAAGAATCAGAAACCCACCCATCAGAATATGAAGAATAAAGTTCTATGACAAAACGGAGCAAAGACAAAATGACACAATCATTTTTTATTGTACACCAAACGGCAATTGATTGCACCTAATTGGACATTAAATAGCACCTTGAATAATAAATCAAAAAACTAACATATACTAAATGTGTCTGTGTGTCAGCCAAAATTTGAGATAGAATAGGACCTCCTGCATTAAGTAACACCCGATAATATAAGAGGATAAAAATATTTAACGTAGGAATAATAAATACCTGCACATAAACGCGGTTCACAAATTTCTATGATACAAATTATAAGCAATTTGACAATAAATTGCATCCTAATTTTTAATGGGGAAATCATGAAATCTTGTGACAATATTTACGATGTTATCACATCATCCATCAACTTTATAAAAAAGTCATAAAAACCTGTAAGTTTATATTTAAAATTTTTGGTACAAAATAATTTGAGAGAAGCATTTTAAGCAAAATTATTAGAAATAAAAACCCTATTTAGGAAATGAAAACAAAATATTTAATCATTGAAAGAAATTTTACATACCTATTCAAATAAATATTATAAAATAGCCGTCATCTTATAGTCGACAATTTTTCGTTAAAAATATTATTCGCAGCAAAAGGCATAAATTATCACTTTATTGTTTTAAATAATAAATGCTGCTCATCGGCATCCGCAAGGTGGAGGGGGGGTGCAAGTGAGGGCACTTTTTTCATTTTTTTCCACTCTCTTCCCCTAGAAACATTGTCTACTTGATAAAAAAATATTTTTGCCACCCCCTTGGAAAAATTACTGCGGACGCGGATGATGCTGCTACCAAAAAATCATCACTTTATAAAACACAATGTTTAAATAGTAAATAAAATACTACAGTAGTCTAGAGGAAAATCAACAGGGGAGCCTGTGTCATTAAGTTTTGCCATATTAAAGATATGCATCAAATTACAAAGTTTTAGGAAGGTCAGGTTTTATATTAAATTAGTTTTATTTGATTAGTTTAATTTTTTATATCATATATTAGTTTGGGGTGGTAAAGTTAAAATTCGCACCAAGCGGCATAAACCCTAGCTACGCACCTGACATAAGCTAATTTCAGACTTATCAACTTCAATCTTTTTAATATCTTCTGAATCTTTGCTACAGACAAATATTGTGCCGTTATGTCCGAACACAGAAGAATAAGAATAAATAATTTAAATTTTAAAAATTTGCAAAAATAGGGTTTCTTTATTTTGGAATAATACCAAATATTTAGATCTCGTAAAAACAAAATCATGTTTTATCAATTTCTTTGCAAACATCTGTATATTTTCCGATAATAATACCATATATAAATATAATATAATATCTCCTAGATTCAGAGCGTTTCCTATCAAAAGTCCCCTCCAGTCACAAGTAAGGATTTGGAATTTTATTTATATTTTTATGCACGAAATTAGAATATCCCCTAATCCAATCTTCGAGATTCAGTTCATCGAATTCATCAGTATGGAGTCAGTCTTTGTCGAGGCCAGACATCCCATTGACTGGAGATCCGAAGGTTGATTCGGATATCCAGCGATTCATAGCAGCAAGGAATAAATTACGCCAATAAAGTCAAATAAAATCATATCAACTCATTTCATTTTTTTATTGAATAAAAAATGAAATTTTATATTTTTTTCTATGTTTCAAATTTTAATCCACTGATGCTTCCTCATAATCTCTCATCATATAAGCTAGCTCTTCTCGGCACAATTGGAACTCGTTTTCTTCTACTCCTTCACCGACAAACCAATGGACAAACGCTTTTTTACGGTAGAGTAATTCAAATTTCCTAATCACCGTTTTCCATGCATCTTGAATTGATGTGTGATTTGCAACCATGCAACAGGATTTCGGCAATCGTGCCAAATCCGAACCAGATACATGGGCTTGTTTGGAATCATTTAGATCGAGTTTAATTCCTGTTGGGCACCAACTGACAAATCTAATCCGGCTTTTAATAAGAGTTACTGCTCGTCGAACATCAAGTAAATCTATGTCTCCGCGAAATAGTAAAGTAGCACTCATGTATCGACCATTCGACAAGTCACACTTAACAAAGCTGTGATCCCAGCGAAATAAATCTTGCGCCATGTCATCCGTTTTCAACAGATCAAATCTAGCATTTTCTGCGGTCAAAATAGGGCTGAAAGTAATCAAAGGAAAGTGTAATCGGGGATAGGCTACCAAATTGGTTTGAAACTCAATCATATCTCCCTGCATTTGCCCTTTAAATCTAATTGGAGTAGTGAGACCACTAACTACTTGTGCTACAAGGCGGTTTATGTTCCCAAATGAAGGTCTTTCAACCCCGAGTTTTACCTTACAAATATCCCACACTGCTTCATTGTCCATTATAAAAGCTAATTCTATTTCTGATAAACTGGCGGATGTAGCTAAAAGAGCATTGTAAGGTTCTACAAGAATATTAGACAGTCTAGGAGCAGGAAAAAGAGACAATTCAAATTTAAAGGTTTTTGGATAAAGTTGATTAAGTTGTTCAATAAGAAGAGTAAAATATCCTGATCCAGTTCCGCCACCAATGCTGTGAGTAAATAGCATTCCTTGAAGTCCGCTACACAGCTCAAATTGTTTCCTAACTTGTTCAAGAACTTTATCTAGCAATTTGTCGCTTAATTTATTATGAGCTCTACCGTAATTGTTGGATGAGTCTAATATTCCATGAAGTAAATTGTCAGGGTGAAAGAGAGTCCTATATGAGCTCTTTTTAATTTCATCTTAAAATGAAACCTTTTATATATTATTTAATTAAAATTGCTTTTTACCAATAATTGACGGCTCCATATCAACGAATATACATCTTGGTACAAAACGATAGGCACCAGTTTCATCATAGATAGATCTTGTTGAGAGTCCTCCACAGGTGGATGAGTCTTTAGATAATCCATCATTTCTTATTTCATGCTCTTCATTAAATAATTCCCAATAACTTGAACCTACTTGACACCCAGCCTGTCCAATATTAATAAACATTATTTCTTGTGGCCTAGGCTAAATTCAAGAAGACATGTTATCAAATATATAAATTTACAA
Source organism: Schmidtea polychroa (assembly GCA_959609185.1). NCBI lineage: Eukaryota > Metazoa > Platyhelminthes > Tricladida > Dugesiidae > Schmidtea > Schmidtea polychroa. The sequence goes on along the minus strand of CAUHTR010002740.1, from coordinate 42,203 downwards.
TTTTCTATCAAGATACTCAAGCGGCCCACAATGGGAAAGGAGGTAAAAAGTAAAAATTAAACACTTCAAATTCTCTTATCATTAATTTTTATTAAAATTCTTTTTGCAATTTTTGCTCAGTGATCAAAAAATTCACCATATCAAAAATTACAATAACTAGTACAGTGAAAGGTTTTTGTCATTTGTATGAAATTTATATCCAAGATTTGCTTTCTATAAATCCGCAACTTAAAAAACCGATTCAAGCTGCTGTCTTTTAGAAACTAGACTTTAACAGCTAGACGCCTCGTTCTAATGTATTCATGCGATAACGTTTGTATGTTTAATTTGTTACTTATACACCCTTTTACAATGAATAAACGCATTTAATATAGAAAATGAGAAAGTGATAGGAAAAATAAACTGACACACACAAATACAATAAATAGTAAAATTTTAGAATAAACGCACTATAATAAATAATTTACAGAAATTTTTAGAAAAAAAATGACCGAAGAGATTTTTGAAGAAAATTCCGAAAACTCAACTTTGATATAATTTCGTAAGATTTATCTTCAATTTTTAATAAATGTAATAGTTTGTTTAGTATTTCACATCGTCCTGAAATTTCTTTATCAAATTTGCCGTCCGATGTTGATGATGGGAAAACAACTAGAAAATTCTAAATTTTATTAACCTAAAGATTAATGTCCCTCGAAAGGAGATTCAGTTTAGGCAATGAGGCTGAGGAAAGTGAGCTGAAAAAAGATAATTATAAAAATTTAGATAACTATTTTGAAGACTTCACTGTTTTCTCTAAATGTTGTAAAAACAGATTTCCTTGGATATTAATAAATTATATTTGTCAATTAATTAATTTAAAAATAATAGAACTCACCTTGTATCGAAATAAATCCAAATTTTTATTAATAAATATCCTGTAAAAATTAATTATAAATAATTTATAATAGAAAATGTTGAGAAAAAGTAATATTTAAGAGCTTGAATAATGATCTCCATAATGATCAAAATCGAAGTCTTAAAGTTTACTTTAAATTAAAAAAATTACTTAAAATGGCTAAAATAATTAAACTTCTAAATTAACTATTTAATTACAAAAGATGTGTTATCTATAATTGGTTATACACACCAACCAATTATTGTAGATGTGTTTATTCATTGCAAACGGGTATAGTGTTTTTAAAATTTATCATATTGAATATGCTATAAGCAGAAATCTGTGCACATTTTTCGATGAATACACACACACACACATTGGTAGCATGCAGTCAAATGCACAGGAAAATCAAATGCAATTGCTTCATTACACAAAAATCTGTTATAAAGTTTACTTATTTCCTATCCTAAATTTAAAATTCTTATTTGATATTTGTCATTTAGATCAATGGATAAATGAGGGTTAAGTTAGTTTTGAATGTGTCATTAGCATGGCGTGCTCTCTAGATCTAGATTTCGTTTAATAATGATCTAAAAAAGTTTGATTTAGTAAATATTCATTGCTACAAAGAGAAAAATGTTAATTTTAAAAGGTTATGTTGTGAGCTCCCATAATTAAACACAAGTCACTCAATTTGTTCAATTTAAATTAAAAATAATGTAATTTAAGAAAATAATAGCTAATTATAAATTTGTTTTTAAATGAATAATAATGTCAAATACTTATTTATCGATAAAGTTTTATTAAAGAAAATAATTTTAATAAAAATTTGAGTTTTAAAATTTATTTATTAATAAAAACTTACTAATTCTACTGTCATGGTGTAAATTTTATTTTAAAATAATTAAAATCAATAAATATAATTAAATAAAAAATTTAATTTAATTATTATATAAGTTAGCTTTCATTATTTAAATTCTTGATTTAATTTTTTCAACATGAAATTAATTTTTAAATGTCTTTTGTATGATTGCCAAAAATTCGAGGTTATTGAAATAAAAATATAAATCTAAAATTTGAAATAAAAATTAAGTAAATTTCATTTTATTGAATTGAGAGTGAGTTTATTAGGGAATTTAAGGGTGTTACTCGGTTTTACAAGCTTCGGAAAATATTTTATTTTTATTCGGTGGTACTGACACATTCAATAACTAGATGCATTCAAACGGCAATCTTAGAAAACGGATTTTTTGCTAAGAATGTTTTCACCAAAGTCATCCGTTTTGGATTTCTGAAAATTGTTGGGGTTGTGGGTGAAATATGAATTTAACAATTATTGATCTGACTCCAAACGTATCTTGAAATATGAACAAGAATGACAACTTCTCTATATTATCAATATTTTTCGTCTATCATAATTACAGTTGATTTGATTCAGTTACACAAAAGATTCACCACTTAGTACTCTAAACTCAAGATCTATTATAACACACAATACTAATGTGCACTTTTTGTTTGACTTTATCTAGTAAAGTTTATTATGTTAATCTTTAATTTTATACGTTGTTTTCCATTAATAATTTTGGTTTTAAGAGCTAGTATAAAATCTTTCCGATTTTCAGCAATATCTTCAAATATTATTCTATCGCGCCTTTTATTGCCCTCTCAAATTTGTCAACCATATTTTCAATAAATATATGGTGATTAAGTCAAATTTTCATTTCTTTCAAACGGCAAAACGACTGACACGGCCAATGAATCCACCAGTCATTTCCCCTAACCACTGCTCTGGTTGAACTAAGGCCATTCAGAATGCAAAATCATATTGACTAGATCGCAATAATTACAATGAGAAGAAATTCCATCCACCGGCGGAATTTATTTTGAAACATGTGCATATAAATGTATATAATATATATCTTGGGATAGAATCAACGATGTTCGAAAAGAACCTTGTAAAGGAACAGCATTAGAAACATATTGATAACTTCAAAAACGGCGAAAAAATACGACATTAATTCATAAATATATATAATTGCGTTAAATTCCCAAATAATCCTTTAAATTTGAAAAAACCTCTTTTCAGCAAGTTCTGAATTCGAATTTCAAACAATTTCATGACAATTTCCAGCAATTAAATCACAAAAAATTCCAATAAATCTAAAAACCTAATAATAAAAACTTTGTCCGCGCCTGTGTGTTTTTTTTTATAAGAATAAAATAATTTTGTATGCTCGGAATTCTGCTTGCGAAGTAATTTCATTAACTTGAAGCTATTCTTTAAGCAAAGATTTTATGGGTTTCATAATGAGAATTTCTTCAGTATTTATACTGTTTTATTTCTTGTTTTTGTGGTACTTGATATTTGCAAGAATTTTGTTTATTATTTTTAATTTATTTTTAAATTCTAAGCTTTTTGTACTTTTGTTAAATTAATTACTTTTTATTAATTATAAGAACTTTTTCTCAAATTTCACTACTGATTTCTTTTCCATTGTATTTATTAATTAATTATAATTATTGTTACTATTATTGTTTTTCCTTTTATTATTATCATTATTATTATTATCATTATTATTATTATTATTATTATTATTATTATTATTATTATTATTATTATTATTATTATTATTATTATTATTATTATTATTATTATTATTATTATTATTATTATTATTATTATTATTATTATTATTATTATTATTATTATTATTATTATTATTATTATTATTATTATTATTATTATTATATTTTTAAAATTTCTTTTTGAAGTTTAGTATGAAATGATTTGTTTTTATTGAAATTTTAATACATTTGCCAGAAAAATTTATTGATTTGTTTGAATATATTCTATTCTTTTTGAAATCTTAACTTAGAAACAATTTAATGCGATATAATGCTAATAAACCTGTAGGTGTTTTTTGTTTATCACTTTGCTCCGCATCTTGAAATATATGCTATAAGTATTCGCTGGATATTTTCTCAAAGATAAAAGCTAATAGATAATTATATAATTTTTGCTTGTTGCTTTATTTTTGAAATCTCCTAATTCAGTTAATTTGTCTTTAATTTGTCTTTACACTATCTCATTTATCTAGAATTTTTCTTTGATTTACTAAAACAATTTTATATTAAATATTATATAATTAAATGATTTATTCTAAATTAAACAAGAATTAACATTTTTAACATTTTGTCAGTTACAATATAAAATAGAATCACAAATATTTATTCAAAATTAAAAGAAAAATGTTCCATTTTGATAACAATCATGTTTGAGTATCCCATTCAGATTATTCTTCCACAATTGTTGTTGAATATTGAATATTATTCTAAACAAATATTTATTTATTTTGAATACTTTTTCCCCTAAATAACGTTTATGGATGTTTTGTAAAAATCATTGTCAAAAGGTCTTTTAACATTCACTTTTTTGATATTTCTAAATATGAAAAGTTTCAAATGAAAAATTATTGATTTTATTAAAAAAAATTTTTACAGCAATATAAAAAGCTAAAAATACAAAATTTATTTTTATCTTTCAAAAGAAATAGAATTCGTAAAATTTTACATAGGTGTAACAAGTTCATAATTCTTGGCTTGTCTTAAACCTCCAGTTCTCACATACCAATTTGCTTCTTGACGAAATCTTACTATCAAAAAAAAAGCCATGAAGAATGAAACGCAAATGATACCGAAAATTGTCCAAATTTTTTCATATAAAAATTTCCCTATCTAAATAAAATTTATCAATATTTTATAAAAAAAAAATAATCATTATTTACGAATAAATAAACATGACAATGATTTAATTATATAAAAGTGCTACTCCAATATTCGTTTTATAATATGTTTCGCATGTTGTCCTGTCATCATCAGGTAGGATTAAAATTATGTTTTAGTCGATGACTTCGGTCGATAATTATCACAAACTCGAATACAGAGATGAAGAAAAATTTCTTTAATACAGACCTAAGCAAACTTTGGCCCGCAAAGTATTTCATTAAATTATGACCGAAATGCATCTGCTTATATACCCTAATTCTTGTGTGCGAGTACGTGTGCGTGCACTGATGTAGTAAAATAAATTTGAATTACTTTAATTCTAATTACATTTTGATTTCAATTATCAATTTTGATGGCGATTTATTTTATTTTCTAATTTTTATATTTTATTTAATTTTAATTGAATTCGTCTCCATTTTGGCCATTTTCTAGAATATTTTAAGTTATTTAATGATCCGTAAAATAAAATGACATATTAAAGTTTTAAATATTTTCAAAATTTATGTATTTAATTAAATTTTCAATAAAACTTTATCCATTATTTTAGTTATAGGTTAAATTTCATTTTTTTAAAATTAACTCGATGTTCGAAATTTATTATTCAAACAACAGAGATAATTATTTCAACTATAAATCAAAAAAATATTTATTTTTTCTATTCAACACAAGTTTTTGGAACAACCTTTAACAAGTGCTATTTTACCCCTCTGCTGCTGCTGGCGTCTCGTCAACATCATTACTTGAATTCTTTCATTGCTGAGCACATTAGTGTTTTTTGTTGCCATTTAAAATGTATGTAAGCAAGTAAAAATAATCGCAAGCGCCTATTAGCTCCAGCAGCAGCGAAAGGATAAATAATATTTGATAAAAGCAGTGCCGAAAATTTACGTTTTGTAGAAAAATATATTTAATATCTACACAATGAAAATAAATGAAAAATAAATTGAAAGAAATGACATGTTAATGAAATAATACTAGTTACAAAAGATTTATCACACATTATTATTGCAATTTTAAGCAAAATACAATAGGTCTTTTATTATATTTTTCGAATTTTCTTTTTAAATGAACAATTTAGGATTCATTTACCTTTTATTTATAATTTATTATTAACAGAGAAATAATTAATACGAGAAACATTTAAACTTACTTTCTCCCAAAACGTTGGCTCTGGAATAATAACTATTTTTATTTGTTGTGTAATAAAGATTCTTTTGGGCCTTTTCTGTGGATAATTTAAGACTGTGCAAGTAAAAGTTCCTGAAGCTTTCATATCAATTTTCTCTAAAATCCTGTGATCTGATAAATCAAATATTGCATCCTTTGGAGAGGTCTTCCATAAGTAATTTTCATATTGTGATCCAGCTTTAATTCCAATTTCATCAGGATCGAATATCCACCAACTTTCCCAATCACCCAAAATAACAATTTTCGTTAATTCGTCATACTCTTTTGCCATACAATGAAGATGCAAATCTTCATGGTTTACAATTTCCATGACATCGTCTGATAAATAAACTGAAAAAAAGCAAACGATGTCAGGATCTTCGCCTGGATGCCGAATATAAACAAAAGAGTAAAACCCTACACTTTCACGGGTAAGTCCTCGAATGACAAGAAATTCGTCATCCGTGAAATATGAATCAGTATCATTTAATCTCGTTTGATTAAATACCCAATAAGAAATCTTCCTAGGAAATCTATCAGGTGCATCAAAAACCTTTTTGCGAGACTTTAACGTTTTTGGACATTGTAAAACAATAACATCTCCAATCTGAGGAACCTGGCCTCCATTTGAATATAACCATTGATCAGACTGTACGAAGTTTGCAAGGTCCTCAAACAAAATATTCTCTTCAAGTTTAGTTAAATCAGGTTTGTATGGACATGGATCAGTATTGCAAATATCATACTTACTATTCTCACCATAGCACTCTATTCCGTTGAATTGGGGAGCAGGGCATTCACACCTTCGAATTTTAACACCCGACCCACTTCCACAAAGTTTACTACATTGAACAATTGGATCCCATACACACCATGACCCATGAACTGGACACAATCGCTTTGTATGACATTCCGCTATATCTGTATCAATTCCTGTACATACCATACCACCTCCAATCGGTTCAGGATTGTTACATAATCTTTTTCTACGCATCTCACCAACACCACATGTCACACTACACGTTGAAAACGTCCCCCAACTATTCCACCCTCCATGTATTCGAGGACATATTCTTCTCAAAAAGCAGGCATCGGATTGAGTGCTTGCTTTACTAGGAGGAAGTGTATTAACAAATACAGGATCCCTACATGTCTTTGGAATCGAGTTTTCAATGCTACACCTTTGCAGGGTCGAAAACGTTTTCTTTCCATGTATCCACAAGTTGCACTACATTTTGACCACGCTCCCCATTGACCCCACCAAGCTTGACATTGCTCTTTGACAATATTGCAATCGCCTTCCATAATATTTCCAGGTATATTTGTACAAGGACTATTTTCCACACAATCACCTCCAAAACATTTGTATCTATGACTTTTACCGGTGCAAATATCTTCATCTCCTTCACAGCGCCATGGACCCCACTGGGCCATAGAACAATCAAAAGAAAAGCAGCAAATATAAAGTATGACAAAGTTAAAATTTTGATTATAATAAAATAAATAAACATTTTCTATTTTAAAAATCGTTTTGATGATTATTGCATTTTTATCAATGTTTAATAGTATAATTTTGTAGGTTTTGTAAGTCTCTAATTCTAAATAATTAAATTAAATATGGTGTTATTTTAAATTTAATAAAAGGAAAGAACAATCGTTTTAGAAAATATATTAATTATTTATTTATAGAACTAGATTTATTTTATATATATATATATATATATATAGATATATATATATATATATCTATATATATATATATATATATATATATATATATATATATATATATATATATATATATATATATATATATATATATATATATATATATATATATATATATAGTGGTTTTGTTCTGCTGGAACGCGCCGGAAGTGCGTTCTAGCACCTTTTTCATTATGATTTTAAATATATTTGCAAAATTTACATTTTTTGTCGTATTATTAAAGATATACAAATATATCAATTGCAAATGGTTCCCATTAAACTTCCGCTGGCCGAACTATCTAATGTATGAGGCTGACTATCCCAGCAAACTCTGCTTTCTCTGTGGTATTATATAAAACGTGCTCATTAGGGTTATGACATTTTGACTTTTAAAAAAAAATTAATTTCCTGTGTCATAAATCGATGAACTTTTATTAGAAAACATTGAAAACATGTTCAAGTCCTCTCGGTTGTAAAAAAAGGTCACCCCGCAATTCAAATTACGTTTCGTCCTTTATTTAATTTTGTTACTGCTACTACTAATAGGTGTGGCTTTCCTGCAAATCATTTAACACTTGAATAGATTAGAAGTGTTTAGAACTTTAGAACATTTTGAAAAATAAGAGAATATTTTAGAAGACTTCAGAACAATTTATAGCTCAATATATAGAATCAATATATAGCTGCTCATCTAATTTTATAGTTATAACAGAAGCAACACATGGCGTCGTACAAGCTTAGCAATAGTAGCATTCAGAAGAACAAGGATGTCTGGACCAATAATCTGGTAAAATTTGAAGACTCTCATAAAGAAGAAGAATGGTCCCTTTGAAAGAATATTATATGGAAGAAAAGTGCAGAATGTTTCTCCAAAAACAAATTATCGACGCTACCATTTCTTGGACCAAAAATCAAAGGAAGAAAGGAGCGAATAGCGGAAATTTCCAAAGAAGTCACCAAACTGTGGAAGAATAAACTGAATTTTCTTCATGTGTCTGATCAAGTTATACGAGAAAAGCTTGATAAAATACTGAAATGCTATGATAAATGTGTCAAGCGGGGAAGCTACGAACTCCTTGATGAAATATTTGATATTACTAAAGTGGATGGAACATGGTTATCTTCCGAGGACAAACGATTGTACCATCTCCAAGTGGAAAGCAAAGGAACAGTCCCAGCAAACTCTGTGCTTTCTCTGTGGTATCATATAAAACGTGTTCATTAGGACAAACGATTGTATCATCTCCAAGTGGAAAGCAAAGGAACAGTGGGATACTTTACAGGCCAAGCGGCCAGTAAAGAAACGATCCATCCCTCTAAAAGATAAAAACTTTCTAATGAGTCATCCAACTCATCATCTTACTATCCTGGTTTTAGTGATTCTGACTCTGAGGCTGAGGACAGTGAATATGAAAACAATGAAGAAGAAGATGAGACAACTCCAAAACCAAGCATAAAACATCATAAAAGCAAATTTGCAGTCAATATGGTGACCTCTTCAAGAGTATCAACAAGCAAAGCTTTAAACATATGAAGAAAAATGGCTCGTGAAGGTATTGACATTCCAATTCCATGTCAATCAGCTATTTACAAGTCAAGAATCAAAGAGGCAATCAAGCTGAAGGAACGAATGATTGAAAAGTTGCATATGGAAAGTTGGTCCTTACACTTTGATGGCAAGCACATTGACAGAATGGATTATCAAGTAGTCATCCTTAAAAATGAAAGAAGAGAAATCAAATTGAATGTCCTTGGCTTCGTAGATGGTAGGGCTTTAACTATTGCTGAAAGAATTTCTAAAGTCCTCTATGAATTTCACCTATGGAATTCAATACAGATGATTGTTGCAGATACCACCAGCGTTAACAGTGGAATAAAGAATGGTGTTTTTGTAATATTGCAAACGAATGTTCACAGGAAACGCATCAACAAACCTCAGTTTATCAGTTGTCAACACCATTTATTAGATAAAATCCTCCGTTTGGTGATGAATGAAAAACTTGGAAGTAAAACACAATCGCCAAACATCGAATATCCATTTATATCTCGACTGTTGAAGGAGTACGAACAACTGGAAACACAGTTTGATAACGGAACAGAAGTAATTCTCGATACATCAGGCTGGAGAGATGATATGAAATTTTTGTTTCATCTCACTCGAGTGTTCCAATTTTTTGAGGAAAAGAGAAATTTTCCATTGATAAAGTTTCAGAAAATACCCAACATCAGCAATGCGAGGTGGAACTCCAGAGCTATACTAGCGATCCTGGCCTTCATTTTAATTCCTTCAACAAGGACAGTTCTGCAGAGAGTATGTCGATTTATATTGTATGGCTGGGCAGACCATTGGTTTACAGACCAAGTGTACAACGGAAACGACTTTAATAACTTGGCTGAAATACTGAATCCATACAAAAGACTTTAAGCTCTTTGAAAAATCACTGGAAGCGAGAGCCATCCATACTACAGATACCCAGAAGTAATCAATGCGCTGAGCGCGCAATCAAAGTATTGGATGAAATTTATTCATCATGCAAAAATAAAGACAAATTGCACCTTCGATTCCTTCTGTGCAACAAGCAAGAGCAAGGTCAACGGTCTGAGTCGTTGTTGGATTGAAAATTTATTGTATTAGATGACTATGGCATTCTAAATACATTTGAATACATAGTAGTACTTATGTCAAAATCGATTTTCAATGGCGGGGTGAACATTTTTGAAAAGATATGCAAATAATAGTTCATTTCGTGCTTTTTAGGTAAAAGTTCATCAAACTACAGTACAGGAGCATGGGTTGATAAAACGTCATTACCCTAGTGCTCATAGTAAATATGACGTCATTATTTATAATCGTTTCCTGTTATCGGCGTTGTAAATTCAGTTATAAATTCAGTTGTAAATTAATTTATATATTCCAAAAATTATGCAAAAATATTAATTAAACAAATTAACCGAAATTTGAAAATGAAAAAAAATAACAAGTTTTTCTCGGCTGGCTCTCCTGAAAGAAAAAAATTAGATCAAGTACGACATTGGATTTACCTTCTGCAGACTATTACACCAATGACGACTGGCCAAGTTGCTGGACATTAGAGCAAAAAACAGATTTTTGTGCCAAAATCAAGTGTCTCTGATTTCGAGAAAAGAAGCCTGGCTGCACTATCTGCCGAAAAGTGGGAACACTTGCGTAGAAGTCAAGAATGGACGAATAATGAAATATCTTATTTTGGCAAAGATAGAAAGCAACAGCTGAGGTCGCCGTGAAAGTAATGATTTTGATTACAAAGAATTTTTTGGACATCAAGCTGCATTAAAGATCGTTGCAGAAGCTGAAAAGAAGACACTTGAGAACATTATTTTAAAGTTTAACGCGTGAGAAAATTGTAAAAGCAAACAATTTTCGAATTGCATATATAGTAGCAAAATGAAATCAATCCTTTAATAACTTTAAATGGAAATTGATTTACAAGAAATGAACGGAGTTGAAATGCGTCGCATTTTTCATATTGTCAATCATATAGGTAACGAAATGAGGAAAAAGATGATTGCAGAAGTCTTGAAATGAAAGATTAAGATTTCAGTAATGATTGATGAGTCAACCACTATAAGCCAAAAATCGACGCTGATAGTGTACATTCGGAGCCGTGTAAAAGGCAGTGGAATGAATTCACCAATCAATTTATTTTTATATTGAATGGAACTTAAAAGCGTTACGGCTAAAGAAGTATTTGATGCTTTACTCGAAAATCTTCATTCTTAAGAGATGGCAGAAGAATACTGAAGAATTATTTAGTTTTTAGCATGTGATGACGCAGCAGTAATGTTAGGATGCAAAAGTGGCGTTAAGAAATTACTCACTGAAATATTTCCTTCTGTTATAGTTTGGCATTGTGCTAATCATAGATTGGAATTATCAGTAAGCAATACTGTTAAGGAGATTTCAGGAAGCAATAGATTTTAATCATTTCTTGATAAGCTTTACGCTGTGTATCATACTTCCCAAAAAATAGCAGAAAGTTACATTCATGTGCGAAATAACTTGATGTTGAGCTGCTGAAAATTGGTCGAATTCTAGATACATGATGGGTGTCATCTAGTGTCCGTTCAGGTTTTGCAGCATGGGAAAATTATGTAGCACTGGTGAAGCATTTTGAGAAGTGAGGGTTGATCCTACAAGGGACAAAAATGATAATGCACTTATCAAGGTTTAAAAAAGACAATTACATCTACAAAGTTTCTAATGGATCTAGGATTGATGTGTGATGCTCTCCAAGTATTATTGGAGTTGAGTTTGAACCTCCAGAGTGCAACGTGGATATGTACAAGGCAAATCAAAAAATAAAAATCACTTGTACAAGTATTCGAAGAAAGAAGACAAAATGTTGATCCCTGTTACAAATGTGCTTCAGCTGTTGCACATAATCTCCGCTTTAATGGAGTTTTACTTCACAAGAAAGATAGCAAAAATTATCCTGCTGTTGATCCGAATGCCTTTTATATAAGACTAAAAGAGTCAATTGAGAAAAGGTTGCTTGCTGACGAAGACGTTGAATTAGCTCAGTGGGCTGGCGTCTTAGACCAAAAACGATGGCCAGAAAGCATTAACGCTCAATTGACATTTGGAGAAACTGAAATAAGAAACTTGTCAATAAGACTAGAAATGATTTGTGGATTCCGTGAATACCTTGTAGAAAAAATATATCCTGAAAAAACTACTTCTTTTGGTACACGCTCTACATACTATCCCCATTTCTTCAAAGTGAATGCGAACGAAGATTTTAACAAATTCATCTGATGATCACTCCAACAACAGCTTCATTGATAATTAAAACAATTTCATCGCTGTTAGTCATTAGATAAGCTGGACCACCACTTACTCGCTTCGATCCTTCAAAGTATTGTTGAGGTTTGTAAATTAAAATAAATTTAAATGAAATTGAGGTTGAAAATTTAAATAAAAAGTAAGTGAAGAAAAAACACAAATAAAAGCGTGATCATGCACAGAATTGATAGTAATGGAAAGTGTGATGGAAGCAGTATTTGAAAATGCAAAAAGCAATTACGAAAGGCAAGAATCCGGAAATCCGAGAAAAATCAATAAATTGTAAAATCATCGAAATCGAATTTGGAAAACGGGTCAGGTATAGATTAGCTAATGGTCAACAAGATGATAATTAGGGATTTATCAGAAAATGGTTAGGAAGGGTCAAAAAGCATTCAAATGCGTTAAAACAGAAAACGTTAATTAATTAATTAATTGGCTAATAGAAAACCCGGGCTAATGGGAAACCCAAGCCAACGGAGAACCCGAGAGATGAAGGAAACCCGATCTGGGTAAACAAAGAGAAAAGTAAATAGAAGGAAGATTTGGGCCCATTAGCGTGACACAATGGTTAATGGGAAAAGAACAAGGAGAAGATAGTGCGTGTAGACGGACCATTAATTATCTTTGTTCGTTGGACCATTATGGGTGACAGCCGAAGCAGATATGTGGAGTCGAATGTCAAGTGAGAGATTGGCTCGGCAATAACCATTTGTCATCCCGATTTCGAAGAGTATATAAGGAATGGNAAACAAACTACGTCACAAACTTTTTAATCTGCTACAAACAAAACGAGAGCATTAGTTTACTAGTGTTAATTTGCGATTTGCTCCATATAAAGCGCGATCTAGCGATCACAAATAAAGATTTTCTAAATTTATTCGAGAATGCATTTGTGTTTTTTAAATTTATTCTTTTATTTCGAATAATTAATTGTAATAATTATCTTTAAGAATTAAAGGTTTGTTAGCAAAATTTTGAAAGAATTAAAATACGTTTAATGGGAAAATATTTTAGTCGGAGTTGGTAAATATAAAGTTGATTGCAAAAGAAGGAAATAATTTTGTATTGGGTCGCCAAGTTTCTGGTTTCTGGCTAGTGGGTCCCTATTTAAAACAGTTTGAGTACTAATAAGTAAAATTAGTAATTTAATATTACTAATAATAGTATATAAATATTTATAGCAAATTAAAATTGTTTTTAGTATATACTATTTCGTATATAACTCGATATTGAACCAAGAAGGAACGGAAAATAATTTCAGAAAATAGAAGTTGTGACGAAAATGAATTTGGCAGTACTAGTAAATTATATAAAATGCTGTGTCAACTAAGATTGATCGGAAGAAAAACTAGATTGGCAGAACATTGTGTTACTGAATTGATTGATTGAAAACATTTAATCAGAAGACTTTGGAAGTTGACATAAAAATGGAAAGCTTACAAATTTGTATCTCAAGTGATTCCGGAAGCGTTCAAAACTATCCAATTAACCGTTTCGTGGTTCGGATATATATATAAACTTTAATAAGAATACCCTCATCTTGCTTTGACACTGATATTGGGCTGTTGATTCATATTAGGACCATCCTTGTTCGCTTAAAAATAGTCTTCAGGGCGGTTTCTATAACTGATTATCTTTACATTAGTAAGCGACAGGTATTTCGTTTTTATTAATTAATTGTTGTATACTGAATAAAACACATTTATTTATCAATTTTGACCTATACGCGAGTACACATCATTTGGAGTCAGATATTTTACTGTGTTAGGTGTATCCCAATATAGAAACCTACCATAAAATATCATGCATAATTTGAGTCGATTATTTTTGTTAACTTTTAAATTCTTTTAAATTCTTTCTCATATTGTTGAGGTCTGTAAATTAAAATAAATTTGAATGAAATTTAGGTTGATAATATAATAAAAAGTAAGTGAAGAAAAAAGACAAATAAAAGCGTGATCATGCACAGAATTGATAGTAAAGGAAAGTACGATGGAAGCAGTATTAGGAAATGGCAAAAGCAGTTGCGAAAGGCAAGAATCCGGAAATCCGAGAAAAATCAATAAATTGTAAAATCATCGAAATCGAATTTGGAAAACGGGTCAGGTATAGATTAGCTAATGGTCAACAAGATGATAATTAGGGATTTATCAGAAAATGGTTAGGAAGGGTCAAAAAGCATTCAAATGCGTTAAAACAGAAAACGTTAATTAATTAATTAATTGGCTAATAGAAAACCCGAGCTAATGGGAAACCCGAGCCAATGGAGAACCCGAGATATAAAGGAAACCCGAGCTGGGTAAACAAGAAGAAAAGTAAACAGAAGGAAGATTTGGCCCATTAGCTTGACACAATGATTAATTGGAAAAGAGCAAGGAGAAGATAGTACGTGTATAAAGGCCGAATGGGCCATTAATTATCTTTGTTCGTTGGACAATTATGGGTGAATTTTATTTTAAATTGTTATTATGAATCCCAAAATGTTCATTTATCTCTATAATTTAGAAATTTGGAGAAATTCTTAAAAGGCAATATAAAAAGTTATTTTTATTTAAGCAAATTTTTTAAGTATTCCAAAGATTTAAAAAAGTCGATTAAACATTTCAACCCAGAGCCGTAGCTAGGGGGTGGCGAATGAGGCGACCACCCGGACGCCGAGTCGAAGGGCGCCAAAACTGTGAAATGATCATTTAAATTCTTTTAGCTTTTCTTTCTTTTTTCATATTAAATTTTTATATTCTGCTTTCCATGTTTACTGTTTTCAAAAGTTTAACTAAAACAAAACTGTTTTGCTGGTCAATCTAAAGGTTTTTTGCAAACGGGCGACTAAATCCGAAGGTGGCTGATCATTGAAACAGTTTTGAGCATAGAAAATGCTACTTAGAATGGAAAGATCTTGAAAATCATTTGAAAGAAGGAAGGACAATTGATGATAATCTTTAATTTATTTTATCTTTAATTTCTTTTATTTAGAATTCAATGTTAAATGTTAAAGTTCATCACTTGATCTTTTCAAATATATTATAATAGTAACCTTAGTAGGAACTTAATGATCAAAACTCCGAACTTAAGTTTAATAAATACGGAGTAAATAAATTTTCAATATTAATGTTTATACACATGTATAATAAATATTTATAATTAATTGGTTTTCGTTATAATATAAGTTTGGTTAAGCATTGTATAGCTTTGTATCTTAATTTGACACTTTAAGACCAATTCCATTCCTGTAAGTACATAATTAATAGGGGTGGTGGATTCTTTTGGCACCAGGGGCGCCAAATTTCAATCTCGCCCCGGGCGCCATTTTCCCTAGCTACGGCTCTGTTTCAACCGACCTAATTATAATGATATCTTCCTCCGATTTTTGATAAAGCTGAAAAAATAGTATAGTCAAATCAGACCCTGCATTTAAATTCTTTCGATATCGTTACATTTAGTAGAGCTGTAAATAAAAATTTAAATATAATTTACCCAAATTGATAAAAACATTTGATATTTCAGCTACCCAGTTGGCTTATGTTTACAAGTGAATGATTTTTCTGAGGAAAAAAAATTTATAATTCTACTTCGGTCTTTTCAATTTAGATACAAATTAGACACAACTATTTATATATTTTCTTATTACTGATGAGGCAATAATAACAGTAATAGTGACAGCAGTATTGTTTACAGTAATGTTAACAGACGGGTAACTTTGATTGAGCAATTGGGCCCCTTATTGACTGACATACTTGATATTAATTTTGAAATTATATAATTATGTTGCGTTAATATTTAATAAAATCGGTTAGTTTCTGATTCCTCGTGTCCTTAATTATTATAATTCAATAATTAAAACCCAACACAGAACACTTTATTCAATTTTTATCAAAATTACATCTTGTTATTGTATTTTCACCTTTTTTTCGAAATAATCTTTATGGGTATGCGGGTTGTTAGTTTAAATTGTCATGTTGTCGCCTGACAACGAATCACATCTGATTTCCCCTTAAACATTTAGATATTTAGGCTATCTGATTCTCAGTACGACCCAACACCTCTATATCGGTAAATATAGTTGAAAAAGGATAGTTGAATGTGAATAGATGGTATATATTTGTGTAATACTTCTCTTGTTCAATACGATATAACTGCTTAAATTATTCTGTGGTTCGAAAGTAATTAATATCTACAATGCCTAATAACGCACTCATCACTAACCTATCATTCCATTAATTTGTATCTTCTTCAATTCAGAGTATTAGAATTCACAAAAGACCACCGAAATAGGTTTTTCAAACGTAGAAGATAATGACCACGATTTAAAAATCAAACACTTAATCATATTTTTATTATATTTAAAATCAGAAATCTTGCAAAAGTATACATAAGCTCGTTTCTCTTTTCAATAAAAATGATATCATTAAAATCATTAAATATGTTTATAAATAAATCTCAAATCCCAATAGGCTTAGTGTATGATATATAGTATATACCTTTTTGTGTAATGAATACAATGTTACATACATTGGAAAGACTTCCATTCATTTCTGTGCACGGGTTTAGGGAATTAGCCGATTGAAAGGCGTAAGTCATATTATTGAGCATAGGAAAATGTGTTTAGGTGCAGCTGGCTTAAAATCTTTTAGAAAAATTTTAATAATAAGTTGGATTGAATTTTATGAGGCTTAATTATTTAGTCAGCAACGAATTTATTGTGATTATTTAATTAACTCATTAAATCAAAACCACTACGTCATTATTGTTTTCGTATATATCTGTTAACATAGAATTGGGAACCTTTTCATTTCAAAAGGCCACATTCACTTATCTGATTTAACATAAGGCCGCAGTAAATAAAACGTTAACCCCCCTATAAACTATTTATTTTAATTCATATTATAAATTAGCCAAAACGCAATTTAAAATAATCTTTTATGAAAAAAATATATATTTACAAATCTAATTTATTATATTGTATATTGTTAAAAAAATGTTATACATACATAAAACATAATGCATATATACATTGTACATCATTAAAAATATTTGTTAATGTTTCATTTTATCAACTTTTAATGGCTTATTTGCTTCTGCTTTTTGTTAGAAAGCATTTGAATATATAACTACGAATAAATAAAAAGCATGTGAAGCGGCGTATGCATCATAAACATTTTTTCTCGATCGCGTAAAGTGAAACCACGCAAAAAATTACCAAAAAATAAAAAAATCGGTATTACTCAAAAGGCCGCACTAGAATAGCCAAAAGGCCGCATGCGGCCTTAAGGCCACAGGTTCCCCACCTCTGACATAGATCAACGATCAACTACAATATTCCAAACACTATTGAAATTTCAATAACCAATCGTTTTGAATAAACTTGAAACTTGCACCGAAGAATTATTATATCATTAACTAATTATTTTTATTTGTGAATTGATGCCCCTATCAGAAATTCATTATCTTATATTATTATTATTATTATTATTATTATTATTATTATTATTATTATTATTATTATTATTATTATTATTATTATTATTATTATTATTATTATTATTATTATTATTATTATTATTATTATTATTATTATTATTAAAATATTTGTGCTGAATTTTAAATACGAATCAATTCAATATATTCTAATTTAATGGTTACATATATTTCTAATGTATTTTGTCCCTAGTGTATATTTGGTTGCCTGTATTCTAAAACTTACAATTTGTCATAAATAATTATGTAGTCTAAAAGCAGGTAAAATTAATCTATTATATTTTCACATACTTCTTGTATTTGCTATACAATGTATGACAATATATGAAACGTCACACACTGAGGCCTACAGCAGCAACATAACGTTTTTTTAACATTGCGGGACTTGACGTGTTAAATTTCCATCATTCCAAATATAAAATAAATAAAATTTCTACTTTGAGTGCATAAATTTCACGTGAAAATTATTCCTCGGGTTTTTTGAAACTGAGTAGGAAGACGCAATCCCATTGGTGGAAATAAATCCATTGAAATCCTACATTTCATTTGGAAGTCCTAGAAATTTTTTATCTACAAACGGTAATGATTTATATTTACAATTCTACATTCATATGGAATTCCAGTGACTTTGATGGTAGAAATTATTTTGAAAATCTTTCGAAGCATGATTTTATACCAATTGTATTAGTATCCATTTTTTTTGTCGTTATCATTTGTGTATATTTGATCATGGATTTCGTCCAGGATCGGATCCGTTTCTATCTGAATTCTTTAAGCAGAAATAACTTTCCATCAACATCAACAAATCAAAGGAAAATATCTCTCAGAATTATCGTGTCGTAATAATTATTTTAACATTCTATTATTATTATTTTTTTATTATTATTATTATTATTATTATTATTATTATTATTATTATTATTATTATTATTATTATTATTATTATTATAAAGATTGGCCTAAATAAATTACTATTAGACTGATAAATTTTATTTTTTCTTTATGATTTTATTTTGACTATAATTATTTTTCAGTATTTTATTTTTAATAATGAAAAAAAATCGAGAAAAAAATTTTAAAAAATCGAGAAAAAAATGAAAAAATTCTATACAGTGACTTAATTATTCTGCTCAAATTACCAGACGAATATTTTCACTTCAGATTTCTGTCATTTATTGAAATTATTTCTTGTTTTAAATTAAATTTATCAGTCTATTTTGTGATTTTTCCCAAGTTTCACAGTAATATATGCTTAGGGAATTTTCATGAAAATCAGATCAGTAAAACTACTGATATTTATTTTCTTCGATAAATTTAATTGTTCAAATAAATTATAGATAACTGTTGTCATTTTCGGAAAACTATTGAAATGATAATATGAGAATTACCGTTTTTGTGTTAGTGTTTAAAACATCCATAATCGATCAAATATAATTAGAGATATAATTACTTTATTTCGAAACGTTAACGTTAGTTATTGTAAATTAAACAAAAACTTAATTATACGCTCTGCAGAATTTCATCATTCCACAATCATTCAATATAACATACTAACAATTAGTTTATTTTAAAATTCCTTTTACTTTTGTAATTTAGCGATGCGCATGATAAAACATGGAAACAAAATTATCAGTAAAGAAAGTCAATGATAAAAGTAAGAAGGAAATTAGATGAATAAAATGAGTTAAATATACATCGTACATGCATAAGTGTATAATACATTTAGGGACAATGAATAACGGCGTATTTTTATAATTAAATATTTTTCTTATATCTAAGTGGTAAAATGTTGAATTTTTTCATTACAATAATATTTCGGAATAGACGAAACTGGAAATAGAAAATTATTTTAAAAAGGCTTTCAAAGTAAATGTTAGCTTCCTCATGTAGCTTAATTGAGGTATTTTTGTCAGTTTGTCTTAATATTTATATATCATTAGATAGATCTTGCACTAGGCTTTAAAATGAGCTATCGTTTAATAAAATCGGATGATGGGAACACTAACTTGTGTTTATAATACGTTATTAATTATAATTGTAATTAAAAATAAATGTTTTTGATGAATATACGTTAAATTTTCTAATAATACGTCTAATATACTTCTAATAACACAATCAAATACGTCCCACCAGTGGTACGCGCCCACTTGAACGTGTTAAAAATTAAGTTGAAAATTATAAACCAATCAAATATCAATTAAATTAAATTAATTTCAAAAGCAGCTCTTTTTGAAAATATTATTTGAAATAAACAAAATAAAAATTAATTAGCGAAGAGAAATTAAAATGGTTAAAATAAAACGTCAAATAAAACAAACTATTATTCCTATTCGTGAAAAACGTAAATTTATTCCTGAAGATAACATTGAAGAGTGTCAGGCCAAATCTAAACGAATAAAAGTTGAAGACCAATTTATTCTTCCTGATCCTTTGACATCCAAGATACTACAAAAAGAAACGCCAATAATTACTGAGATTACACTGACAGCTAAACTACCGACCAATGAACCAACAAACGTGATATCAACAGAAATCGAGACGAACAAAAAGAAATTGTCAAGAACAATTTTAAAATCAAAAGTAATAAAAGATAAAGAATCTAAATCAAATTCTTGCAATAAAAATCAACCAATAAAAAATGTTCGAAAGAAAAGATTAGCTGATGATCTTGACCTTCCAGCAAGTAGACAAATGAAATTGGACCTTACCGAATGTGAAAAGACAAATCTAAAGAAATCTGAAATCAAGGGTAATAAAAGCATTGAAAATAAAACATTAGAAAAAATAAATAATTATATGAAAAATGGTCATTTAGCAATGAAATTCAAGGATTACGAACTCGCTATCCAGTTCTATACAATCGGATTCTCCATTGAACCAAAATATAAAAAATACAATTCATTATTGTATTCAAAAGCTGGTCATGCTCATATGCTTATGGACAATTATCCCGAGGCCCTTGAACACTTTCAAATGGCGATTTCTCTTGATGGAAATAATGTGAAAGCTAAACGTCGAAATATTTTATGTTTATTAAAAATGGAAAATTTTGACGAGGCAGAAAGAAAAGTGAAAGATTTATTACTGATTGACAATTCAGATAAAGTTCAAAAGCTTTTGAACAAAGTTTTGAATGAGAAAGCAAATAGAAAAGTTTTGAAAAGTTTAACGAATCTCATTAAAACCAAAGAAACTAACGCATTACTGATGGTAAGGTCTGAGGTGTACATGAAGCTGGGAATGGTCACTGAAGCTGTGAAAGATCTAGATAAAGTAATAAAGAATGACTTGACAAATACTGAAGCTAAAGAATTGAAAATGAAATATTTAATGAATTACTAACCTTTTAAAAAGTTTTTTTATTATTTTTACTATTCTTATTAATTTTTATTAATTGTTAATTATTAATTGTTCTTTATTATTAGGATTAATTAAATTCTAATTTCATTCATAATAATAACTTTCAAATAATTACCGTATTTTCACGCTATCTTGAATTTAGACTTTTCTTCTTGTTTAACTTGCTACAGGAAATGCCCGATTACCCGGAGTGGAGATCTCACATTTGTGTTTTATATTTGAGTTTTATTATTATTTTTACTTTCTTCCACATAATTTATATAATAATAGATAAATAATAAATTTAGTCCTCCGATGACGTTGAGTTAAGATATTTGAAAATTTAACTCCACTAGTTCTTGATCAAAGAAATGATAAAAGACAAGTAATATTTATTGATATGACATTTTACAATCTCTTGAATTCTGTCAATACAATTGCAATAAATTTACTTGATTAAGTGACCTTTTCTTCTTCCTTTTGCTTTCTTTTCCGCAATGATCGCTATTTTTGTCTTCGACCACAATGTCCATTTGCCTGTAACAAAACTTCCTTTTATTGGAAATTCTCACCACACCAAAATTCCCACCAAACCATCCATTCGCGAGGAACATTTTTGTTACATTTTATTTACATTTTTACATTTAATTAATGAGTTTGTATTCCATTAATACATTTTTCTGGAACCCTTCGTCAATTCTATAATAATATATTAGTGTCCGTCTCATCAAATGTTGTCCACTCATATCCGTTTTCCTGATTAATTAAATATTTTTAATTTATTAATTAATTTTCCCATTTCAATTATTACTTTTTTGAATTTTGTTATATTGAGATTTTTATTATTTTACGCACAGATTTCTGTGCATTTAAAGCATATTTTGTACTAATCTAGACAACCTCAACATTATTTATGAACTTCTACTTCTTTCACGCGATTTGCAATCTTTATACTCAATTAATTTTCCACCGAAATTTGAATGGTTAAACTAAACTATCTGAATACAGATTGGAAAGGAAACTTAACAATCTGAAAATGAATATCATTCCTTTGAAAAACCAAATCTAATTTTTTTATAAATAAAGGAACACCTTTTTTATAATATTATTTTGCAATATACTTTGGCAGCTCGCTGTCATCATCAAGCACTAAATAAGTTCAATAAAAATGATTATAATCAGTGGTTAATTGCAACTATTCGTGTCTATGTGCACACAATGATTTCCATTGGAAATTTTATTGTTTTTGAATTTGGATTTTTTTGTTTTCGTTTGAAAGGTCAGAATTTTTGGAAGTTTATAAAACATAAACGTCTATCAAATATTTTGGTTTATATTTTTAATTTATTTCAAACTCTTATGATATTGTTGGGTTTTGGGTAATTTAAATCGGTAACCTCTGACTCCTCGTGTCCTTTTAATCAAAACAATAAACTACCCAACGTATATTTGAATCACAAAATATATTCTTATCTCAACAATAAACAATCAATAATCAAAGTTAAGTTTGACCGATTGATGCTTTGACAAAAGATAATATTCACCTTTTATTTCCTTAAGTTCTCTTGACCAATGTTTTCCTTTTTCTCTTTGATTTTATCCTTTTTCACCTTTTCGTATTCCTATTCTATATCTTCATTTTCCCTGATCTTAATTCGTTTTTACCTTTCGCCTATTCTCGTTTTTTCTTACCCTAACTGAGCCAAAATGCAGATTTGCTCTGATTTTCCCATTCCTTATATACTCTTCGAAATCGGGATGACAAATGGTTATTGCCGAGCCAATCTCTCACTTGACATTCGACTCCACATATCTGCTTCGGCTGTCACCCATAATGGTCCAACGAACAAAGATAATTAATGGTCCGTCTACACGCACTATCTTCTCCTTGTTCTTTTCCCATTAACCATTGTGTCACGCTAATGGGCCCAAATCTTCCTTCTATTTACTTTTCTCTTTGTTTACCCAGATCGGGTTTCCTTCATCTCTCGGGTTCTCCGTTGGCTTGGGTTTCCCATTAGCCCGGGTTTTCTATTAGCCAATTAATTAATTAATTAACGTTTTCTGTTTTAACGCATTTGAATGCTTTTTGACCCTTCCTAACCATTTTCTGATAAATCCCTAATTATCATCTTGTTGACCATTAGCTAATCTATACCTGACCCGTTTTCCAAATTCGATTTCGATGATTTTACAATTTATTGATTTTTCTCGGATTTCCGGATTCTTGCCTTTCGCAACTGCTTTTGCCATTTCCTAATACTGCTTCCATCGTACTTTCCTTTACTATCAATTCTGTGCATGATCACGCTTTTATTTGTCTTTTTTCTTCACTTACTTTTTATTATATTATCAACCTAAATTTCATTCAAATTTATTTTAATTTACAGACCTCAACAATATGAGAAAGAATTTAAAAGAATTTAAAAGTTAACAAAAATAATCGACTCAAATTATGCATGATATTTTATGGTAGGTTTCTATATTGGGATACACCTAACACAGTAAAATATCTGACTCCAAATGATGTGTACTCGCGTATAGGTCAAAATTGATAAATAAATGTGTTTTATTCAGTATACAACAATTAATTAATAAAAACGAAATACCTGTCGCTTACTAATGTAAAGATAATCAGTTATAGAAACCGCCCTGAAGACTATTTTTAAGCGAACAAGGATGGTCCTAATATGAATCAACAGCCCAATATCAGTGTCAAAGCAAGATGAGGGTATTCTTATTAAAGTTTATATATATATCCGAACCACGAAACGGTTAATTGGATAGTTTTGAACGCTTCCGGAATCACTTGAGATACAAATTTGTAAGCTTTCCATTTTTATGTCAACTTCCAAAGTCTTCTGATTAAATGTTTTCAATCAATCAATTCAGTAACACAATGTTCTGCCAATCTAGTTTTTCTTCCGATCAATCTTAGTTGACACAGCATTTTATATAATTTACTAGTACTGCCAAATTCATTTTCGTCACAACTTCTATTTTCTGAAATTATTTTCCGTTCCTTCTTGGTTCAATATCGAGTTATATACGAAATAGTATATACTAAAAACAATTTTAATTTGCTATAAATATTTATATACTATTATTAGTAATATTAAATTACTAATTTTACTTATTAGTACTCAAACTGTTTTAAATAGGGACCCACTAGCCAGAAACCAGAAACTTGGCGACCCAATACAAAATTATTTCCTTCTTTTGCAATCAACTTTATATTTACCAACTCCGACTAAAATATTTTCCCATTAAACGTATTTTAATTCTTTCAAAATTTTGCTAACAAACCTTTAATTCTTAAAGATAATTATTACAATTAATTATTCGAAATAAAAGAATAAATTTAAAAAACACAAATGCATTCTCGAATAAATTTAGAAAATCTTTATTTGTGATCGCTAGATCGCGCTTTATATGGAGCAAATCGCAAATTAACACTAGTAAACTAATGCTCTCGTTTTGTTTGTAGCAGATTAAAAAGTTTGTGACGTAGTTTGTTTCATTTTTTTACAAATAGCATCCTTGCGACCCACCTGGGAAGTTTCCACGACCCACATGCGGGTCGCGACCCATGGTTTAAGAATAGATGATCTAATGAATATTATGTACGAGAAAGGTTATACTTTTACAACTACTGCCAAATTGAAATTGTTCGAGATATAAAAGAAACACTGTGTTACATTGACCTTGATTTGAGCAAGAAATTCAAACTACTGCTTTTTCATCGTTACTTAGAGAATTATGAACTACCATAAAGTCAAGTTATTACTATTGAAAATGAAAGATTCAGATATCCAGACGCTTTGTTCCAGTCATCATTCTTGGAAATGAAAACTGCCGGTATTCATGAGGTGACTTATAATAAATATTTGTAAAAAATTATACAGCAATAAAGTTTTATCAGGTGGTTCGACAATGTATCGTGGTATTGCTGATCGTATGGAAAAATAAATATCATCTTTGCCTTCATAATTATTGAGAATTAAACACTCAGATTTATAAGTAGTTAGATATTTGCAAAATCCTAATAAAATTACATTCAACAATCTAAATACATTGGTTAACACATTTTCACTGTTAATTTTAATGTTATATGATTTTATCACCAAAGTCTCACCATTAACACGTCCATATTAGTTTTTAAACTCTTAGATAACACTTTAAAGTTTGAAATATCTATTTTTAATTTGAGTGCTATCTATTAGTATTACTGTGGTAACTCAGTTGGCTATGGTGTGAAACTCGTGTACAGAGAGGAAGGGTAGGAAATAAATGCTGAAAGGAAGTTATATTCCAAAAATGATTTACATATCAAATCAAAGTACTCTATGGAATTAGTTCATTTACATTATATCTTTAAAGCACAATACATCGAATTCAGTCCGAATGACTTCTTCATTGAAATATGGAAACCTTCCGAAATTCTCACCATGCAATAATTTGCCGACATTTATCTCATTCCCAATGAAACTTCGAACAATGAAGATTGGTTTAATTCCACCAACCCGACCTGCGATTAACAACTTATTGGTTCTCGGTAACTGGCCTCTCTCGCAGTTTATCCAATCGTAACTGAAACCAAAGATTTGATGTCAAACTATTCAGTAGTGTTGAATTATTAGGAAATAAAAATATGTTCTTAGAAAAAATGGTATAGCATTATTCCAATATATAGCCGTTACCAATCTTTTGTCGGCCCGAAACCCTCTTCAGAAAAATAGAAATTTCCTCTAATACATTTAATAATTAAATATGCGGCAGATAAACTATAAAAATATCGTATTATTTTTTCGATTTTTTTTAATACATTTGTATATGATATATAAATCTAGATACAAATCTAAATTCACTTGAAAAAGGCAGTGCCGAAAATTCGTGAATATCAAAAATATCGATATATTTACTGATTCATAATCAAGCCTTTTAATAAATACCATGTCAATGGAAAATAAATCAGTTAATAAATTATTAAAAAAAAGTTCTTATATTAAAATTTAAAACGTATTTATTTAACAAAAAACAACAGCCAGTCAGATTTATTAATACAGATATTAAATTATTTGATTAAAATGATTAATTTGATTAATAAATTAATAAAACATATTGCAGTTTTTTTAACCCCTTCAGACCTTGTGTGCATAATTATGCACATGAACTTCATTATTTTTTTATAGAGCTAGAATAAATATTTTTTAATCTCGCTTCGATTATTTAATGTTGGTAATATTTATAAGCATAATCTAAAACTTCATTTAGCATATTTCAAGTTGTTTCTGAGAAACTCCATAATTAAATCATCATGACCGAGCAATTTTCAAAAGTAAAAGGTTAGTATTATTTATTTTTATTTTTTACATAGAAAATGTAGTTAAAATACCGTATATATTTATATACAATAATGTAAATATAGATCGCAGTTGATCAACCAAGTGTTTTTTTCCTAACTTATATTCAAATTTTAGCAATACAATCGATTAAAAACCTATGTGCATAATCATGCACATCGTTTTTTATAAATAAATATAATAATAAAAAAAAATAAGAATAATAATTTTTTTTGCATTTCTTGCACCTAATTGAACCCAAATATATTAACAAATATTTTTTATCTCGACCAAAAATAAATAACGTCTGAAGGGGTTAAATTATAATTTTGGATTTACGAATCTGGAAAAAGAAAATTATTTTTCAAAAGCTCCATCAAATGAATGTAAGGGTTGAAGTCTTCTAGTCTAATTGAGTAATTTGATTTCATTATGAGTCGAAAGATTTGTCTCCCACGGAATCTAGGCCCAAGAAAAACATTTTTGCATTTTTACAATAGGTGTACTATTTTCATAGCAACCGTGACGTATCCATGAATTTTGTCTTTCTAAAGTCATAAAGGTCGGTTTAAGATCAATTTCGAGTAATCGTAGAATCAGGCATTTACATCACAGTTTTCACAGATAACTTAAAATGAGTGTCGTATTTGCTAGACTATTTTGAATGTATCAAAGCCTGCAAGTGATAGAATAACCGTCAGTAAAAGATAGCCAATTTCATGAAGCTTTGACAGATCCGTCAAGTTTAAGTCGTTTAAATAAATTAAGAAATAAATCTTGTAATTGTGTTTAAGTTAAACATGTTGTGAATTTATTATTTTCTTTTATTCGCTAAAATATTTCTTGGAAATTTCTCACTAAATATTTTCTTAAAATTAACTACTTACTGAAATTACACCGGCACTAACCAATCAAATTCATACATTTTTGCAGTTAATCAGACTTGCATTTGCTTTGCATATGCACTGTAATGTTAATCATGAACTTAATCAAGTAAGATATATGATTGCAAATGAATTACGATAAATGTGTCATTATAAAAATTAAAATAAAATAAGATATTTGACCAGAAATAGGAACCCATGATTTCTCTTGCAGGCTCAGCGTTACGCACAGGCAGAGTAGGCGGCCATCGCCTTTTTAATACTTAATTGCAAAAATTGAAAAACAAAATTAAAATTTAATAAACAAAAAATAAATGTACAAAGAATAATCTCGGAAAAATCAATAAAACGATTTCCATGCAATAAATAACATTATAGCTATTTCCCAGAGCTTGTATAGGCTACAAGTCATTGCAACATACACTTTAATGTATTAGACACAAAACTTTTTGCGAACTATTACAAAAAGTCTCTATAATACAAGTTGATGTGTTCATCAGTAGATGACTCACCATTTATGACAATGTGAAGTTATTTACTTCATTTCATTTATTCAATTTTACAAGATTTTTAATTTAACTAACTTTTAAGGTTTGAATTTTGATTTTATAAAATTATGAGATCACTATTCAAGCTCTTAAATGTTAGTTGTAGTCAACATTTTGATTATAAATTATTTTTAATTAATTTTCAGGTTTTTTTAGGATTTTTATGACTATGAATGTATTTGGAATTATTTCGATAAAATGTAAGTTAGATTAATATTTTTAACTATAAATAAATAAAGAAATCATCAAACACATTTATTTTTTTTAGACATTTAAGAAAGAAAGGTTTTTAAGTTTTTGTAATCTTCTTTCTCCAGCTCATTTATATAGCGAATTTTGTAATTTTATGTAATTCTATGAAATTATTATTTTTTATACAAGTTATTAAAATTTACGATGTTCGAATTTTTTTCTGCAAATGTTGATGGACCTTGTTGAATATTAGAAATGCTACCTTCACACAAAGTCGTTTGACAAGAAATATCTGATATACTTTAAAATAGTTTAATTATTTGTAATTAAATGAAAAAATTCTTACATTTCACCTTCTTTACTTCACCTTCGCAAAAGTCTAGCGTTTCCAGAGAAATATTTAAAAATCTAAAGAAATAATAACTTCAAAAATATTTTTTAAATAGATTTTACGATGTTTTGTCGTCCTTTTATCAAAAGTTCAAAGTAGAGTTGTCCGATTGAAAATCCAAAATTTTTCCGCCATGAATTTTAATATATTAAAAATAAGGAAATATTAACAATATGTTAATTACTTTTAACTTTCGGAACATTAAATTTTTACACACAGGTAAGTTTTTGTGTTACTATAGTATAATTTTATCGATTTTATTTTAGATTATAGAAGCTTTTAACTTTCGGAATTAGGTGTAGGACGAAAAGTTGTCAATTATCTTATACCGGTACACTTATTATTATATTTCGTGTGCTACTTCATATGCTAAGTAATGTACATTAACTCATGCATTACAATATTCTTTAGTCGACTGGTCAAAAACTTAAAAGTAATAGATTGATTAATAGTTAAATATTCTTAAATGTAAAAAAATATAATAATTAAATTAACTTTTGACTTCTTTCTTTACAAAATATATACTAAATATTTATAATTTTATTTTTTTTATAGTTAGAATGTCGGATAGGAAAACAAAGAGAAAATATGGAGCTTTTAAAAAAAAATGCGAGCTAAGGAAGCAGAGGAACTGCAAGTACAAAAAGCGGCGCTAGAAATATTTCCAGGAAGTCATAAAACCAAGAAGGTTGTTCCAATGTTCCAATGGCAGCTGATGATTTAATAATAATTGATTTTCCTATTGATCAAAGCGAAATTGAAAACCAATTACCAGATGCAATATTACCATCACATGAGAAGGAGAAGAAGCCAACAATAAAGTAGATACGGGTGTTGATTTCGATTCTGCCAAATGGCCGAAGGTATTGTCAAACCAAATTAAGCAAATCATTGTGGAAAAGGCCCCATAGATATTCCTAATAACTTTTCATATCCTGTGGATGAAAATGAGAGACATTTTCATCGAAACATTTCCAGTTGGTTTTATCAAGTAGAGAACGTTTTAAAAGGACATTGCTCGTTTATTTTGTTTCGGAAGATAAAATTTATTGTTTTTGTTGTAAATTATTTTCTTCATTAAGCACAAAGTTTTTTGAGCTATGCCATTAATAATCATGAGAAAAATTTCTTCCACTTAAGATCATTTAATGATTGGTCGGAGCTTCTCAAAAGAAAATGATTAAATAAAACCATCAATGCAGAATATGAACAGCTTTTGCAGAATGAAAAACAACATTGGCGTGACGTTTTTGAAAGAGTAACGCAAATTATTTTGACAATGGCTGAACTTAATTTACCAATTCGTGGGTCATCTGATGCGATATATGAAAATTTCTTAAAGTTTGTCGAATGCTTTAGTCTATACGATCCTGTTATAAAAGAAAACCTAAGTCGAATAACATCTAAAAGACCTAACGTACATTACCTGAGCAAAGATATTCAAAATGAATTAATATAATTATTAGTTCAAAAGACGAAAAACAAGATTATTGAAATGGCAAAAAACGCAGAATTTTTTTCTGTAATTATGGACACTACTCCTGATATCAGTCATAAAGAACAACTGACTTCAATTATTAGATTTGTAAATACGAATTCCAATAGTGCACATCTAGTGGAGGAGCATTTCATAGGATTTCTAGAAATAGATGACACATCAGGATATGGACTACCATCTAAATTTTTGGCTGAGTTTAAAAATTTAGGATTAGAAATTAAAGATTGCAGAGGCCAAGGATATGACAATGGGCTAATATGAGAGGAAAAAATATTAAACTTTAGAGACAAATTTTGAATATAAATTCTCGCGCTTTTTTCGTTACTTGTTCTTGCCACTCGTTGAATCGTATTAATGATGCGTTTTAAATGATGCGGCAGAATCGAATATTGAAATGGTGAATTTTTTTGGAACGGTACAAGCTATATATAATTTTTTTTCTGCATCAACACACAGATAGTCTGAATTATTGAAACACATATCTAGTTTGACTTTAAAGCCTATGTGTTCAACAAGGTGGGAAAGCAGAATCAATGCCATAAGACCAATTGATACCAAATCGGAGAAATTTATGACGCATTAATTGATATCATGAAAGACCCATCGTTAATGGGTTCTCATGTAAACAAAACGAAAATTGATGCAAATAATTTGGCACAAATATTGAAAAATTATCAATTTATTTGTACTGCAGTGCTTTAGTACAATGTTTTATTAGAAATTAATAGAGTGAATCTTCTAATGCAGAATCCAACATTTTCTATTTGTAACGCAGTGGAAATAAATGAGTCCGTTTTTAAAAATTTGATAAAGTTCAGAACCGACGAAGAGTTTCAAAACCTTTTTATCACTGCTCGTAAATTAGCAGAAATGATTGATTTGGAACCCAAATTTGAGGAAATTCGAATTAAAAAATGAAAACGAAATTTTGAATACGAAGCCACTGTCGAACCAATGGAAGATTCAACACAAAAATTTAAACTTGTTTATTTTAATTTGTTAGACGTCGCTATCAACTCAATAGAGGAACGTTTCCAACAGCTGCCATATTATAAAAATACATTTGGATTCTTACATTCCATTTCAAAATTAACTACATGGAAGAAAAAAGATATTTTAAAGTATTGTAAGGATTTAGAAATTATACTGAGAGATGGTAATAAAAAAGACATTGACGGTATTCAACTGTTGGAAGAATAAATAAACCATCAGATGATCCAAACGATGTTTTGAAATATATTTTACAGAATGAGCTGCTATCAATCTATCCAAATTTGTACATTGCACTAAAAATATTATTAAAAATGCCAGTTAGTGTTGCTAGCGGAGAAAGGAGTTTTTCTCGTCTAAAATTAATAAAAAACTATCTGAGATCATCCAGGTCACAAAACCGACTCTCTGGGCTATCTATTTTGTCCATTGAAAATGATATTTCGAGAGCAATAGATAAAGAAGATATACTACGAGATTTTGCAAATATAAAAGCAAGAAGAAAATTTTAAACTTTATTATACGACTACTAGATTAAGGTGTCCAATTTATTCTATATGCAATGCCACTGTATTTATTTTCTATAAGTTAGTGAATAGTGGCTAAAGAAAGTAAAAGTTTTTTTTCTTTGTTTAAAGGTCATCGATTTGAAACAAAACCACAAAATTTAAAGTTGTTCTAACTGTAATTATTCCTGATTTGTTTTTATATTTAATTATTATTATAGTTTAAGGTAATTTTATTTATTATAAATTTGCTTTTTTGTCGTATATTTGCAAATGAATAATTAACAATTAAATCTGTGTTTTTGTTATTGTACTTAATTCTTCTACTCGTAGTATTTATGTTTTATAGTTTTATACTTTTTTCACTAGGCCGTAGGGGGCAAAATAAACCTTGCCTGTGGCAGCAAAAAAGTCTAGCACCGGCCTTGTTCTCTTGATTAATAAGTGATTAAATTTTGCATATACAACAAATAAGTAATACATTTAGAGGTTTGTGAAAAATGATTCATTATTAACACGTTCCCGTCGGCGCCGATTTTCATGCTGCGCATCATCTGGCAGCGTGGTTTCTGTTATTGAACAAAAGTTGTGTTTATAATACGTTATTAATTATAATTGTAATTAAAAATAAATGTTTTTGATGAATATACGTTAAATTTTCTAATAATACGTCTAAAATACTTCTAATAACACAATCAAATACGTCCCACCAGTGGTACGCGCCCACTTGAACGTGTTAAAAATTAAGTTGAAAATTATAAACCAATCAAATATCAATTAAATTAAATTAATTCCAAAAGCAGCTCTTTTTGAAATTATTATTTGAAATAAACAAAATAAAAATTAATTAGCGAAGAGAAATTAAAATGGTTAAAATAAAACGTCAAATAAAACAAACTATTATTCCTATTCGTGAAAAACGTAAATTATTCCTGAAGATAACATTGAAGAGTGTCAGGCCAAATCTAAACGAATAAAAGTTGAAGACCAATTTATTCTTCCTGATCCTTTGACATCCAAGATACTACAAAAAGAAACGCCAATAATTACTGAGATTACACTGACAGCTAAACTACCGACCAATGAACCAACAAACGTGATATCAACAGAAATCGAGACGAACAAAAAGAAATTGTCAAGAACAATTTTAAAATCAAAAGTAATAAAAGATAAAGAATCTAAATCAAATTCTTGCAATAAAAATCAACCAATAAAAAATGTTCGAAAGAAAAGATTAGCTGATGACCTTGACCTTCCAGCAAGTAAACAAATGAAATTGGACCTTACCAAATGTGAAAAGACAAATCTAAAGAAATCTGAAATCAAGGGTAATAAAAGCATTGAAAATAAAACATTAGAAAAAATAAATAATTATATGAAAAATGGTCATTTAGCAATGAAATTCAAGGATTACCAACTCGCTATCCAGTTCTATACAATCGGATTCTCCATTGAACCAAAATATAAAAAATACAATTCATTATTGTATTCAAAAGCTGGTCATGCTCATATGCTCATGGACAATTATCCCGAGGCCCTTGAACACTTTCAAATGGCGATTTCTCTTGATGGAAATAATGTGAAAGCTAAACGTCGAAATATTTTATGTTTATTAAAAATGGAAAATTTTAACGAGGCAGAAAGAAAATTATATTAGATATATGAAATTGAATAAACGAAGTTACAAACTTCATTTTCTCATAAATGGTGAGTCACCTCAACTGATGTGCACACCAACCACGTACATCTACACATAAACCACGCCTGCGGCCCGCCTCATTTACTGGACATTATTGTCCAGAGAAGTAATTTGAAGCAGCTTCGATCGCTCTAGAGGCGTGGCAGAATATTTAAACAGCCAATCAGGATGAATCATCGAGATATTTCGATAAATATCTCACAGGACTCTGATTTAATTTTTGGAAATGATCGAATATTTTTTGTATTTTTTGATAAATTTCGCTGATCGAGATATCTCGATCAAATTCGTTAAACTGTCAAATGTCTTATCATGTCCCCTTTTTAAGTAACTGGTAAAAAATCACATCTGTTTATTATAAGAGGGCTTTATAACTTTGATGAATTGCAAGAATTTTTTGAAGGGATGAAAATTATATTTATTATTCTCGAAAGAGGATCTGAAGCACAATAAAATTCTCAAATTTTTAGAAATTTTAGGTCAGCACATTTTATATCTTCAGCTTGTAATGTTTTCAAAAGAATCTATGTCTATTTGAAATATTCTTTCCGTGTGTCCTAAAAGTCAGTGAAATCGCCGTCATTATTGTAAGAAATAAATTTGACAGTAAATTATACATGGTTGTTGAAGAAATAATCACACTGTAAATCAATAATTTGAGATTTTTTCTTTTAAAAATTATTTCTTTCTCCCTTTTTTCTAAGAAATATAAATGTTATTTATACAATGAAACAAATAAATAACAAATAAAGAAAAAATGAATTTTAATTACAAAATAATTTTCAAATTTATCCCTTATCATAATTATTTT
The DNA here is from genome assembly GCA_959609185.1 of Schmidtea polychroa. NCBI lineage: Eukaryota > Metazoa > Platyhelminthes > Tricladida > Dugesiidae > Schmidtea > Schmidtea polychroa. Next base: position 8,163 of record CAUHTR010002740.1, on the reverse strand, counting down.
TAAAAAATAAATCAGGTATTTATCGAAATGTCAAATTTTCTCACCCTTTTCCTAAAGCCTTTATTCCAGTGTAACACAGAACTTCGAATCGGCTAAAGATTTCTTCTCGTCCTTTCACCGTAACGAAAGCCGCCTCATTGTCGGGAAAAACCTTACCGATCGAGTGTTCGTTGTTGACAAATACTCGAGCTATGTAAACATCTTTTCCAGCCTCAAATGCAAAATACGGCAATTTTGGTCCTCGGCTTGGTACCCATGAGAATATGCACTGATATCCAGATTTATACAGACTCATGTTGGGAATTACTTTTTCATTTCCCTGAATAATAAGTTTTGGTAATCAAAAATACAAATGATAAATGTTAGCATTCATTGCGTGAAATACAGTTAAAAGTATTTTTTATTACACAAACAAGGACCCAAACCCGCAAGAAAAGGGTAGGCAGGGTTTGGTAGACGTTAATTATTCCAAATTATGAAATTAACCCCTTACTTGATCTTCGAATTGTTAATGCACGACACAAGTTAATCAAATTTAACCTAAATTAAGATCTAATTTAATAATTAAATAATATAATTAAACAAATATATTTAAATTATTGATTTTAAAATTTTATTATAAAATATTTATATGGTATCCACCAAATTCCATAGGCCATGCTCAGCCGATACCTTACAACTTTAGAAAAATATATTTATAACATTTCAATGGGTTTATTAATTTCAAATTTAATTTTACATTTGAATTTAAAAATAACAGTTTAAATATATTATAAAATAATGATAAAAAATGATTTTTTTAATATAACGTAACATACTGCAAGATAAGATTTATATTAGAAGTTTATAATTATAAGCGAGGAACTTTTAATGTGGCTTCTTTTGCTGTAATAATTCAAGTGATCATTGTCATCTGATAATCATCTTGACCTTAATGAAAAAATCTCGTCAGATGGTCAGTGACCCTCAGTCGGGCGCGACTGATCCAACAGGCATAATCAATGTTTGTTGTTTTGTCCTACCAAAGCGAGCGTTCGTTATCTCCCGACCACCTCAGTAGTTTGTTGTTTTTACATTCTGCAGCAAACCTATAAAGCGCAATAAGGATTTGAACGTTGTGTGCGTGAGTCACAGGTCTTTGCGTCTTTTAGTCACATTGCGCCCGATTGCAGTATAGCCATTATATATCTATATTTACATAGGTAAGTAATTATTCTTAAAAGAAGACCTGGAGCGCAATAATATTTTTAATATTTCAAGTACATTAATACCATACTTGATGTTCAACTCTATAATGTGTCACAATGTCCCTCTCAGGATCTATTTTTATAATTTTTTTGTAGATATGGCAATAAAGATGGACAACTCAAAGAGAATTTTCCATTTCAATAATCCGAATGATATTGTAGAGCAAATGAAATAATAAACATGCTTTTATTTTAATAAAAAGTTTGATTTTGTAAAAATGGCCAACTATTAACAATGCTTCCGATCCTGTTCTTACTCACAATGCTCCTGACCGAGAGTTAAAGATGTTTTATTTCAAATTTTTATGAAATTAGAATTTATGAAATAACAATAGTAACAAAATCTTTATTTGTTATTATTATTAAAAAATACAAAATAATTTTCAATTTTTGTGACAATTAAAAATTCGTTTAAATATTTATGTGAATATATTTGCAAATAATTTGTAATTATACTTTTTTATTATTTGAGTATTTTTTGGTAGTTCCAGTGTTAAGTTAATAAATTTGTTGAGGTCTGTAAATTAAAATGAAATTTAGGTTAATAAGTGAAGAGAAAAGACAACTAAAAGCGGGATCATGCACAGAATTGATAGTAAAGGAAAGTGTGTTGGAAGCAATATTAGAAAATGCCAAAAGCAATTACGAAAAGCAAGAATCCGGAAATCCGAGAAAAATCAATAAATTGAAGAATCATCGAAATCGAATGGGGAAAACGGGACAGGTATAGATTAGCTAATGGTCAACAAGATGATGGTTAGGGATTTATCAGAAAATGGTTAGGAAGGGTCGAAAAGCATTCAAATGTATGAAAACAGAAAACGTTAATTAATTAATTAATTGGCTAATGGAAAACCCAAGCTAATGGGAAACCCGAGCCAATGGAGAACCCGAGATATAAAGGAAACCCGAGCTGGGTAAACAAGAAGAAAAGTAAACAGAAGGAAGATTTGGCCCATTAGCTTGACACAATGATTAATTGGAAAAGAGCAAGGAGAAGATAGTGCGTGTAGAAAGGCTGGAAGGGCCATTAATTATCTTGATTCGTTGGACCATTATGGGTGATAGCCGAAGCAGATACGTAGAAGCAAATGTCAAGTGAAAGATTGGCTCGGCAATAACCATTTGTCATCCCGATTTCGAGGAGTATATAAGGAATGGGAATATCAGAGCAAATCGGCATTTTGCCTCAGGTAGGGTAAGAAGAAACCGAGCTTAGGAAAAGGCGAATACGAATCTAGGAGATTAGGGGAAAAGAAGAGATAGAATAAGAATAGAAAGCGTGAAAAGGATCAAATCAAACAGAAAAAGAGAAAACGTTGGTCAAGAGAACCTAAGAAAATAAAAGGTGAATATTATCTTTATCAAAGCATCAACACCGAGCGGAGAATCGGTCAAACGTAATTTTGATTATTAATTGTAAAGTGGTGATAAAAGATTGTGAATTTGTTATTTCAATATACGTTGGGTCGTTATTGTTTTGATTTAAAGGACACGAGGAGTCAGAGGGAACCGACTTAAATTAACCAAAACCCAACAAATCTAACTGGGTATAATTCTGTCAAGATCCTCAATCTAGCAGATCATTTTGTTCCCGGCTGAATCGAGTCATATTTGAAGACCATTCGGGCCAAGATATAGTTATTCTACTTAATACTGTGTACGCATGAATGTATGTTTAATATTTACGATGTTTATTTTATAGTGTTAAAAGAAGTGATGATGGTTTGGTAAAAATGAAAGAAGTTTTGTTTTAAATTAAATATGGTGTCAAAATTCTGAATTCTTGTTTGAATGTTTGTGTTGAGCTTCCTAGAATCTCAACCTGATGTTTCTTATTTAAACACACAAAGATCTTTAAAAAAGTTTATTTAATATAACATTGATTAATACAAAAATATAATTTACATTGTATAAATAGTTATATTATATTTATGTGTTGTTATGTATGTGTATAACTAAGTGCAGCATCCTAAGCTCGAATATTTCTATATGTATGCTCGAAATTATGTTGTGATATCAATTACTGAATTTACAACTCTTCAGAGATTATGATTTATGGGTGATTTGACTAAGGAAAACGTTGGTTTACTTACTAAAATTTTGCGGTCTTCACTTTAAGTGACAGGGGTCCTCGATTGTCAATAATATTTGTTTTTCATAAACAACTTTCTATTTTTAAAAGTACAATTACTATTTTTATGGTCATCGTTTTTTCTTGTACCTTGAGGTTAGAAATGTAAAGGTCTAATATCTACATCCTTTTAATGGTTTGATTATATAAATTTTTGTTTTAATTGTCTTCATTATATGTAACGACGTTAATAAATTTTTGCTATAAAAGTATTTTATTAATTATTATTGTTATTAACAATTTATTCGGATGTGCGTACTTTTCTTATACCGTATGAAGATATTAATCTAAAGATAACATAAGCTTTGCGATGACATTTCTATCAATTACAGTCTGTAAGTTGCTAATGTTATTTTATTGTTTGTGAAATTATTAAAAGCTACTATTGTTGCAAACATATGTAGTAGGGTAACACGTGGACCCGGAAACAAAGACATGTTGGGTTTTGGATTATTTCAAGTCGGTTCTCTCTGACTCCTAGTGTTCTTTAAATCAAAACAATGAACGACCCAACGTATATTGAAACAACAGGTTCACAATTTATTATCACGCTACAATTACTGATCAAAGTTTTATACGATTCTCCGTTCGGCGTTGATGCTTTGCAAACAAATAATATTCACCTTTTAGTCCTTTAGATTCTCTCGATTCACGTTTTCCTAGGTTTCTGTTTGGTTTGATTCCTTTTCACCTTTCCGTATTCTTAATTCTATTTCTTCTTTTCCCTACTTTCCCTAATTCGTTTACCAACTTTACCTACGCTCTGATTCTTCGAACCCTAGCTGAGGCAAAATGCCGATTTTCTCTGATTCTCCCTTTGCTTATATACTCCTCGAAATCAGGATGACAAATGGTTATTGCCGAGCCAATCTTTCGTTTGACATTTGCTCCTACGTATTTGCTTCGGCTGTCACCCATAATGGTCCAACGAATCCAGATAATTAATGGCCCTACCGGTCTTCCTACGCGCTCTATCTTCTCCTTACTCTTTTCCCATTAATCATTGTGTCAAGCTAATGGGCCCAAATCTTCCTTCTGTTTACTTTTCTTCTTGTTTACCCAGCTCGGGTTTCCTTTATATCTCGGGTTCTCCATTGGCTCGGGTTTCCCATTAGCTTGGGTTTTCCATTAGCCAATTAATTAATTAATTAACGTTTTCTGTTTTCATACATTTGAATGCTTTTCGACCCTTCCTAACCATTTTCTGATAAATCCCTAACCATCATCTTGTTGACCATTAGCTAATCTATACCTGTCCCGTTTTTCCCATTCGATTTCGATGATTTTTCCATTTATTGATTTTTCTCGGATTTCCGGATTCTTGCCTTTCGTAATTGCTTTTGGCATTTTCTAATACTGTTTCCATCACACTTTCCTTTACTATTGATTCTGTGCGCGATCCCGCTTTTATTTGTCTTTTTTCTTCGCTTACTTTCTATTTGAATTATTATTCTAAATTTCATTTAAATTTTAATTTTAATTTACAGACCTCAACAGACATATGATGTCATTGATGACATAACAAAAGCATATGACGTCATATTCCTGGGGGAGTGGGGTATTTTTTTATTTTTAATTTTTTTAAATGTTTTAAGGTCAACTTAAGGTCATAGTAAGGTCGACTTAAGGTCAAATTTTAAGGTCAGTGTTATTTTGATGACAGTTTAAGGTCAATTTAAGTCATTTTAAAGTCAAATCCTGAGGTCAAAGTCGATTTTAGGTCATTTTAAGGTCAAATTTTGAGGTCACTGACTTATCATTTTGAACAAAGACATATGACTCATCATTATACTGAACAAAGACATATGACGTCACAAAGACATTTCGAAACAAATACTTATGACTCATCATACTGAACAAAGACATTTTACAGAACAATGACATATGACTCATCATATTTTGAATTTCCAAAAGTCAAATAAGATCAGACATTCAAACAAAGGTATCATTTGAAAGATATGGAAGAGCTCTATCCTCTACTCTCGACCAATTATTATTAAAATTTTTATTATTTTTATTATTATTATTATTATTATTATTATTATTATTATTATTATTATTATTATTATTATATATTCCGAGTTTATCCGACAAGATATTTTGTTCCCCTATGGGTAGTGCTTGCAAGGGTACTGCTCACAAGGTTACTGTTCGCATTAAACATATTCAAACTTATACATTTATTCATACATTTATACATAAATTTTACATAAATTTTGCTGAAAACATCTTAAAAGGTTTGGTTTAATGAGAATATCGCTCAAAGCCTCAGTTTCCTACTTAAACGGACTGAGAAAATCATCGAGGGAAACCATGTCGACTATCAGACCATGCTTGTTATGCAATGCCTGGAGACCAAGAAATTTTATTTAAATAGGATCTTCGACATTCTTTTCGACGACCAGGTGAAGTGGATCAAAATAATCATAGGTTTTACTAATATGAAGATTATTATAGACAAAAGTCTATACGATGCTGACCACTATTATTAATGGTCTTTAGAAGTAAATTGTTATTATATTATTATTATTATTATTATTATTATTATTATTATTATTATTATTATTATTATTATTATTATTATTATTATTATAATTATTATTATTATTATTATTATTATTATTATTATTATTATTATTATTATTATTATTATTATTATTATGTAGATAATCAAATACAAGTTTTCGCCTCGGATCGATGCCAATAGGCGGATGGCACACACTAGTTGAACTTACCCAGAACGCTCAAGAAATAGAGCAAGCCAAAGAAAAATTCAAAGGTTATATACGACTAACCATGGGAGTTGTTGTAATATATTTAATGTGTAAATATTTAAATAAAAGTTAATGTTGTTATTTCTAAATATTATACTTTAAATATACACTCAAAATAAAATTTATTAACACATTTACATTCATCATCTCTGCATTTCATAACATTTTCAACGACATGATCTATACAATCTTTACATACATACGGTTCAGTATCCTTAATATTTTCAGTTATATAATCTTGAATGATTTCATCGTGATCTTCTTGAGTGTTATTTTCATCAATTTGTTCAGTTATTTCCTCATCAGTTTCATCAAATCCTGAATATTCACTCTCGGCTACCCAGCCTATATTTATTGAATTTGAAACAGGTAATATATCCTCCATTTTTACACCAGATATTTCTGCTAATTTTGCCAACAAAAAGTTGATTAAAAGTTCTAAACAATAAATAATTTAATAATTAACTAATCATATTAACCTTTTTCTAAAGTCATTATTAATACTTTAAAACTATAATGTAAGTTTGTTTATAGAATGTCTTTGTTAAAGTTTGCATGTGTTTTGCATTGATATTGTAAATAAGTGAAAAACAAATATGACTAAATACATTAATGAAATACAATTATTAAATACATTAAATACATCAACATTTATTAAAATAGCTGTGAATGTCTAGCAGCCATAATTTTTCAAATAGGAGAATACACATCATTATTATTAACTTCATCTCCTTGGATTGCAATTGTTATATACCCGGGATATTACGTCATATGTCTTTGTTCCCGGGTCCACATGTTACACTACTATATGTATAATTATATAAAATGTTTACATAAGTTTATTAATATTATTATTATTATTACTCTTCTTCTTCATCATCTTCTTCTTCTTCTTCTTATTATTATTATTATTATTATTATTATTATTATTATTATTATTATTATTATTATTATTATTATTATTATTATTATTATTATTATTATTATTATTATTATTATTATTATTATAAATATTTTTTATTTTTCTTTATTTTGATAACACTCTATTTTTGCTTCTAATATTAGACATTCCTTTTGTCGCACAAAATATAAAAAACATAAACTGTACACAACAGTTGCAGGTGACGTCTTTCGACAATCATAATTTGATTCTTTGTAAAAGTGACTCCTTTCAATAATAAAAATAATATATTTTATAATTTAATTAGCCTTTAGAGAGCGTTAATTAATGAATAATAAAGTTAATAATAATATATGAATGGGGAGTTGTCTTTTATTTTTATTGTACTATTTCTTAATTTAATGTTAAAACAAAAAAAAATAAAACTAAACATAAGATTAATTATTTAATATGAAATCAATGAAAGAAATAAAATTAATCAATTGTCCATCAACAAAATAAGCACAAAATTAGTTAATCGATTGCTAATAAAAAATCTCCATCAATAGAACTCGGATTATTAGGATCTTGAATAGATTATAATTCTTTATCGCCCTTTGAAATGTGTATGTTGATCCTGTATTTATTGTAGCCTAATATATATAATTTAAGATTTCTTTCACTTTATGTAAAGAAATTTGGGTTTAATTTTTAGGAGATGTCAAAGTACCCTTGTACCTTCCTCTGAAAAACGTTTTAACTTCTCACTGAGGATTAGGAGATCCATGTAATCAGAAAAAAGTTTCGAATATGGAGAAACTAGTCCATATCGCACTCACTAATGTCGTTCTGAAAATTATCTGCAATAATGGCATTTATTGTTGATGATCAGTAAATTAAAACGAATTAATATATTAATTGCTTTTCAAAATTTTTTAATTAAAATTTTTCTAATTAACGAAATAGTCAATTTCTAACTAATTTTTTTAATATTTTATTTATATTTAACAAATTTAATTTTATTATTTTGCAAATAAATTAATTGTGTATTTTTAAAAATTTTAACAATGGCAATTCGTATGCAAATTTGAAAAAACAATTATTGATGTTATTATTAAAATATCAAAT
>CAUHTR010002739.1:7500-54721 GCA_959609185.1 Schmidtea polychroa | reverse complement strand
CAGTTGAACATTGATGAGCGATTGCGAGAAGTTTTCAAAAGAATAAAAAAACAGGACTAAGAATAAATCCGGAGAAGTGCGAAATTTACAAGACCAAATTAAAATTCCTTGGCCACACCATCAGTGAAGATGGAATACAGACAAATTCAGAGAAGATCAAGTCAATTACAGAAGCGACGAAACCACAGTGTGCTAAACAACTTCGATCTTTTCTAGGTTTGACAAATTACTATAGACGATTTGTCAAAGATTATGCCAAAATAGCAGCACCCCTACATGCAGCAGCGTCAAGTTGTGATAAAACAATCGAATGGTCAGAAAATTGTGAAAACAGTTTAAACAACTAAAGAAGCCTTAACACAAGCACCTATTCTTGATTTTCCTCGTATAGACCGTAAATTTATTTTGGATACTGATGCCAGTTTTGAAGCTATTGGAGCAGTCTTGAGTCAAATAAAAAGAAGACGGTTCAGAAGTAGTTATCGCATACGGTTCAAGAAATCTGACGGCCCATGAAAAGGGATACTGCGTAACAAGGAAAGAGTGTTGGCATTGCATGAATATGTTTTATATTTTAGACAGTATTTATACGGGAAAGAATTCGTGGCTCGAACAGATCACAAAGCTTTAGTATTTATGAACACGAATAAAAAAGCAATAAGTCCACAATTTCAGACATGGATGGCTAATCTATCGGAATACGATTTCCAATTGAAATACCGGAAAGGCGAAGAACATGCAAACGCAGATGGATTATCAAGGATCGAGGGTAGTTTATGTGCACAGTGTCAGACAGCACATGTACAACATAAACAAGAAAGGTCAAGAGTAAGATATATCAATTTGATACAAAAAACACAGACAATGTTAGAAATTATGGAAGAACAGAAGAAAGATAAATTGTTCCAGGAAGTGATGGAAATTCTTAAGAATCAGATAGATTTTCGGAAGGAATCGTTTCTAAATAGTTTTTCATTCAGATATAAGATCGATTAAAGATATCGGATGATATGCTTGTATTGGAATCAGACAAAATAGATCTAGTGATAATCCCAAAAAGCTATCAATCTAAACTAGTGATTAAAATACATGAAGATTTATGTCACGTTGGAATTAAGAAACTGTTTCATTATTTGGAAGGGATTTTTTTCTGGCCGAAAATGCAAGAAACTGTCAAAGAGATAGTAAAACGATGTGTCACATGTGCAAGAAGGAAAATATACCAAGGGAGGACAAGGAAATTTTAATTCTCACACGAAAGTTCTGAATTTCTAGAACAGATTGTGATGGATGTTGCTTTCATGGAGAGAACTTCAACCGACAAAAAGTATGTTATCGTTATTATTGATAGGTTTAGCAAATTAGTAAGTCTAACGGCTACAAACAAGATGAAAAAACTATTTTGAAGACGCTAATGAACAATTGGATTTACAAATATGGTAAACCTCAAAGTATATTGACAGACAGAGGGCGAAATTTTGAAAGCAAATATTTAAGGAAAAATTAGAACAACTTGGAATAAAGCAAGAATTTGCATCGCCATATCAACATCAGTCGAATGGCTTAGTGGAAAGAGCTATCAGAACAATGAGAGATTTACTTGTGACTACGATGAAAGGGGGCTGTGCTTGAAAAACAGTGGCACGAACTGCTGCCTCGAATTGAATTCAGTATAAATGCAACTTATCAAAGTTCTACAAAATATTCACCATTTGAGATAGTATATGGACGGAAAATAACGTTACACGCTAATTCTAGACTCAAACATCAAGTACACGATATTTCGGAAGAAGCACAAAAGAATAACAAGCAAGCTGCGCGGAAGATGAAAACATTCGAAAAAGACAAAAGAATTAAACGACATTTTGAAGTGGGGGAGGAGGTACTAGTAAGACGAGAACCACATAGAAGAAACAAAAATGATATTCAATATGATGGTCCATATAAAATTCTTAGATTTGTTTCAGATCATCAAGTTGAATTGCAATATCCAGATACGACGCGGCACCGACGAATCGAATGGTTAAAGAGATGGCATCAATCTTATGAAGGGGAGAGTAATGATATTACATTAGAGGCCAAGGACCAAATGTGAAGAAGTTCAGAGTATATTGCGTAATTCAATACAATGTGTTAGTTATTGCGCAATATACATTACTATTTAAGAGTGATGACTCTGTGTTAATATTAATAAAATCTTTAGATGGAACCAATTGTTGTAACTTATATCATAAACGTATATTTTAGTAAAACCTTCTAATAATAACGTTTTATTCATTATTAATAATTTCTAAAGCGTTTGATGTAAAAATATAAATTTATTTGTTAAGGAAGAACCGTAGCGTGGATCCAAATCATTTTAAAGTTGAAATTATTAATTATCAGAAAACTATCAAAATAATAATTTTATTCCGTCACAATTTATATTTAATACTTAATAATAATAATAACAATAATCAACATCAAAATTATATTGCAAATTTTATTTGATAAATAAACGTCAAATTTTTAAGAGTAACCGAGGCTTCTATTAGTGCTCTGAATCTTGACATTCTTCTTCACATTTCCTTCGATTCGGGAAGTTATTTGGATTTCCTCCACAGCCACCATAAATAAACTTTTCACATCCTCCCGTTTCCGAATCAAAATAATATCTTTGAAGGGACATAAAACAATGACCAACATCCTTAGGAAGAGAACATATATCACCTATCATGATAAAAAGAATTATGAATAAATATTGTTTAATAATAAATAGAAAATCAAAATCAAATAACAGTAAATTCCAAACATAATTAAATGTCTTTAGCCAGAAGTTTTATATTATATAATCCAAATTTGATAATAGCCGATTTCGTTAAAATGGAAGGTACAGTACAAGTGCTATTGCCACACATTCATTTTACTTTATCCAATTTCTATAATATCCGCATTTACTATATCTGGAAGGTTCTGTATTAATAAATTGATTTCATACAATAATAGAAATATAAATTATGATATTTATTATTATGATATTTATTTATTTATGATATTTATTTATTCATGATATTTATTGAATTAATTAAATAAAAATAAAAATGGACACGTGAATATAAATATACTTTTCAATCATTTCTAATATAAAACAATATTATTGTTCGTGTAAAATAGGATAATTTTAGTAAAAATGTCATTCTATTCACCATTGATGAATTTTTATTTTTAATCTTGTTTTTCTTTATTTCCATTCAGGCTGTAGGTGAATATTTTTGGATAATTTAACACTAATTTTCGTCACAATCTTTTTCTATGATTGATAAAGCCACTGAAAATTAGAGTTAAAATATGAAAAATATTAAAAATAATCTGAGACAAAATCGAGTTAAAGGAAAATGATAATTTTACATGAAAATAGTAAATATTTAAACAACGTAACTAAAATTATGAATACAAAATAATGAAAAATAATATAAAAATAAACATAAAACTTACTACAACTTATGTTTTCGAAAAACACAAACGAAAAGGCAAAGAAATAGAATGGCTTTCATGATGAATATTTATGATAATATTATAAATGTCAAGTATTTATACAAATAAATTATGATAAATATATAATTAAAATGAGAAATATCAGATGTGAGAGAATAATATGTTTATCAATAAAAATAAATATAAAAATAAAATTTTGTCTATTATTCACTGTAGTTAAACGGTTTATATAATTTGTCATATAAATTATTTTTTAAATTTTAAATCGCCTTTTATTGTTTAATATTTTCACAATATTTTATCATTATTACCGGTTCAGTTAACAAAAAACTTCCTAATTTTCATATAAGATGTCATTGTTCCTTTTGCATTTCATTTATTTCATTTTATTTAATATATTTACTGGTGGTTTCAGACAATGTTGTTAGTTAGTTATTGTGTCATTCGTAGCGCCTCTATACTACTTACTAAATAATAGTAATGGATAAATAGTCCACTCAATGTAGATCAGCGGTCGGGGAACCAAAATTAATTTTGCATAGGTCGCTATTACCCCAATATTCTGTAAACCAAAAATAGCAACATTAAATTAATTGGAATCTATCTTTAAGTAAATAAAAACTGTAAATATTAACATAATTCAAACGCTTTTACGTTTTAGAAAGATTATGTTGTTTCATTTTTGCTAAAAATGACTTCAAAATTATGACTTTTTAACGTGAGCGCAATTTGGATTTATTCCTTGGCATTCAGACGATTTCTGTTCTTCGTTTTAATGACAACACCTTTTCTATGGCCTCCTCTTGTGCAATTTTAAAAGTTTTTGCAGATTATGACATCCAACAGGACGACAGATCCCTTTGCTCTCAAATTCTATGCGAGCTTCTTAATTACATCGGAGTTTAAGAAGTGCTTATGCCAAGCCTTGAGGCTCTTCTGGTATGTTAAATACTTCACACTTGAAAGAATCAATCCAATTGACAATATGCAGGTCTAAATCTCGAGAGTAATGTGAGAACCGTTCTCCGAGTCTGGTTATATGCCCGATAACTGTAGTATTTATATAATATGAAAAGTGATGTTTTCACAATTTTCCAAAAACAAAGCTAAATTTGAAAAAGAAGTTTTGAGGAAATGAAATGATGAGGAAATCATTCGAGAAATTGATGAACCTATTGATGAACCTAAGGAGGAATTTACGGATTGTATAACTGAAAATATTAAGAATCCCGAGGATAACGAACAGCATGTATGTAACGATTGTATAGATAATGTCGTTGAAAATGTTATGAAATGCGGAAATGATGAATGTGAATGTGTTAATAAATTTTTAGTTTGAGTCTATATTTTAAGAACATTATTTAAAGTATAATTTTTAGAAACAACAACATTAACGTTTATTTAAATATTTACGCATTACATATATTACAACAACTCCCATGTCTAGTCGCATATAACCTTTGAAGTTTTCTTTGGCTTGTCCTAATTCTTGAGCGTTCTTGGAAGTTCGACGAGTGTGTGCCATCCTCCATTGGCATCTATCCATGGCGAGAACTTGTATATATATATATATATATATATATATATATATATATATATATATATATATATATATATATAGGTAAAACCTATGATTATTCTGGTCCACTTCATCTGTTCTTCGAAAAGTCTGTCGAAGATCCTATTGAAATAAAATTTCTTCGTCTTCAGGCATTCCATATCAAGCATGGTCTGGTAGACGACATGGTTTCCTTCGATGATTTTCTCAGTCCATTTAACTAGGAAACTGAGGCTTTGGGCGATATTCTCATTAACCAAACCGTTTAAGATGTTTTCATCAAAATTTGATTGTGACATTGTACAATAATTTTAAATATATTGTTTATGATTTTGATTGGTTAATATTGTATAAATGTAAAACATAAGAGATTTGATTCGATACAAAATGAATGCGTTATTTCTATTGATACTCAGTGCAACGGTCGTGCAATATTAATAATATGTGTACATTAATATTAACCCTTTCTAATGCAAAGGAAACTAAAAGTGATGAAAAACTCAAAGTTTATTAATAATAATTATATAGTTACAAATGATCATAAGAAAATAAAAACATAGCCTGAATACTTGTGGCTCAATATATGTCGGTAGTTGTACCAAAAGTAAAAATGATTACCGACAGCGTTACACTTAGATATTTTTATTAGTTTAAAATGGTGTACAGTATATTGTTACCACCTTAGAAAGGGTTAAGATTACCATTGTTAATTTTAAATTATTTTATTGTTTAATAAATTTTCTGATTTTATATTCTTGAATATGTTGAGTGTGAGTATTACCCTTGCGACCAATACCCATAGAGGGACAAAAAATATATCTTGTCGGATAAACTCTGACAATATATAATAATAATAATAATAACAATAACAATAGTAATAATAATAATAATAATAATAATAATAATAATAATAATAATAATAAAGTAGTAGGATGTGAGCCCACCAGACCATGAGCCCGCTAGACCACATATACCCCCTCCCCCCCCCCCCAGGAAAATTTTTTTTTAATAAAAGGTCAAGGTCAATTAATTTAATTTTTTGTTTTAATTAATTGGTCCAGCGGGCTCACAATTTTTTTCATCCCAAAAATTAATGTTCCCACCAACGGATTTTATTGGACGATACCTCATCTTAAAGCTCAGTCCAAGACCTTTCGAATGAGCTATAGGTATCGTATATATCTTTAATAGTTTTAATGTTATTAACAATTGATGACCACCATCTTTTCAAAGTTAAATTATTATTATTTTTCAAAATATTATTAATTGGTCCAGCGGGCTCACACTTTTTTTCTTCCCAAAAGTAATGTTCCCACCAACAGATTTTATTGGACGATACATCATCTTAAAGCTCAGTCCAAGACCTTTCGAATGAGCTATAGGTATCGTATATATCTTTAATAGTTTTAATGTTATTAACAATTGATGACCACCATCTTTTCAAAGTTAAATTATTATTATTTTTCAAAATATTATTAATTGGTCCAGCGGGCTCACACTTTTTTTCTTCCCAAAAGTAATGTTCCCACCAACAGATTGTATTGGACGATACATCATCTTAAAGCTCAGTCTAAGACCTTTCAATTGAGCCATAGAAGGTATCATCATCATTAATATTGACAAAGTTATTAACATTTTACCAAAAACCATTTTCAAGGTCATATAATTATTAAGTGATCTGGAGGGCTCACACTTTTTTTCATCCCAAAAGTTATCGTTCCCATTATCCGAATTTATTAATCGATAGCTTATTTTGAAGCTTAGTGCAAGATCTATCTACTGGTGTATAAAAATTATCATCATCATTATTTTTGGCAAAATTATTAATGTTTTCCCGAGACCATTTTTCAAGGTCATTTATTTTTCAAAATATTATTTTCAAGGTCATTTATTTTTTCAAGGTCAAGGTCAAATTTTTAATAAAAGGCCAAGGTCATATGACTCATCATGATGACTCATCAAGGTCAAGGTCAAGGTCATTTTTTAATTTAATTTTTTGTTTTAATTAAGTAATCATTTTATTTTCAAGGTCATTTTATTTTTCAAGGTCATATTTTAAAATTTAAATGTACAGAGTTCCCGACAACGATAATTATTCAACGATAGCTCATTTTAAAGCCCGGTCCAAGACCTTTCGAATGATCCATAGAAGGTATCATCATCATTAATATTGACAAAGTTATTAACATTTAACCAAAAATCATTTTCAAGGTCATATAATTATTAGTGGTCTGGCGGTGACATGGTTTTCGTTTGCCCAAAAGTTATCATTCCCGTTATCCGAATTTATTAATTGATAGCTTATTTTGAAGCTTAGTGCAAGATCTATCTACTGATGTATAAAAATTATCATCATCATTATTATTGGCAAAATTATTAACGTTTTCCCGAGACCATTTTCAAGGTCATTTATATTTTCAAAATATTATTTTTTTTTCAAGGTCAAGGTCAAATTTTAAACAAAAGGTCAAGGTCAAATTTTAAACAAAGACATATGACTCATCCAAGGTCAAGGTCATATGACTCATCGTGATGACTCATCAAGGTCAAGGTCATTTTTTTAAATTTAATTTTTTGTTTTAATTAAGTAATCATTTTATTTTCAAGGTCATTTTTTTTAATTTAATTTTTTGTTTTAATTAAGTAATCATTTTATTTTCAAGGTCATTTAATTTTCAAGGTCATTTAATTTTCAAGGTCATTTAAACAAAGGCCATGACTCATCAAGGTCATTTCAAGGTCGCGTGACTCATCAAAATCATTCCCAAGGTCATATGACTCATCGTGATGACTCACCAAGGTCATTTATTTTCAAGGTCATTTTATTTTCATGGTCATTTAATTTTCAAGGTCATTTAATTTTTCAAGGTCATTTATTATTATTATTATTATTATTATTATTATTATTATTATTATTATTATTATTTTTATTATTTTAATTATTATTATTATTATTATGATTATTATTATATATACTCTTAGTCTATCCGACAAGATATTCTGTCCCCCTAAGGGTAATGGTCATAAAGGTACTACTCAATAAGGTACTGGTCACAAGGATGCTACTCACATTCAACATGTCGTAAATTATTTTCAAATACAATTTCAAAGTATTATTATTATTTATTATTATTATTAAAATTATTATTAAATTCTGACCAACTTAAATCAATAAAGGGGTAGGACAGAAATATATTATGTTGCGGTATTTTAAAATTTAAATATATTTTAAAAACTTATTTTGACACTAAAGTTTACTTAATTAACAAAGACATATTTATTGCATATGCTTTGCATAAATATTATTATTTTTTAAATTTTCAATATTTTCTTTTAAAGTATTAACACGCCCGGGAGTTATTATTATTATTATTATTATTATTATTATTATTATTATTATTATTATTATTATTATTATTACTATTATTATTATTATTATTATTGCAAATATTAGTCAAAAACATAAAATATTTACACACACACACAACCCATTAACAATTATTATTATCAATATTAGTGAAAACCTAAAATATTTTTACACACACACAACCCATTAACCATTATTATTATCAATATTAGTGAAAACCTAAAATATTTTCTATACACATATACAACCCATTAAACTTTATTATTATTATTATTATTATTATTATTATTATTATTATTATTATTATTATTATTATTATTATAATTATTATAATTAGTCAAAAACATGAAATAATTTTACACACTAAGTTATGGGGTAGAGAATTATTATATGTTTGCAGTATTCTGTGTTTGCCTTTACATGAAATTTTCAATAAGGAGCGATAATTTTACACATACATTCTATATACACATACCTTGTTTAACGTGGGTGTATATCTATCCGACAAAATATTCTGTCCCCATATGGGTATTGCTAGCAAGGGTACTACTCACATTCAACATGTCGCAAGGGTATATTAATTAAAGTTAGTAAATAAAACCTATCACACATACTATTTAAACGATAAAAATCAAGACAAGAGAGGACAAGATAAAGTTTATGCATTTAGTATTGCCAGGCCTAATGAGCAGTGACCAAATATCTGTGCCTGAAAGACACGGTGGATATTTGTTCGCGTCCACAAGGGTCGTCTGTGCCTCCCCCAAGTGGGGTCAGAAGCACCTGGGCAATATAGCTTTCCGTACGGAACATTACGCCTAGCATGGGTAGTCAACTACCAGCACATTCGAAACGTATAATTTCAAAATACATGCGTCATTGGCACTATAACCAAATTAATTAATGTTTTCACTAACACAAATATATATTTACAGAGGCCTCCCACTAGTTGGATTACAACCGCCCACCACGACGATCAGCTTGTAAATATATATTAATTAAGGGATTAAGAGGACCCACCCAACCCTATTATATTTAATTTACAAAAGGTTTCTGCTGGTAATCTATCTCAAATTATCATCTCCATCGGGTCATTTGGAATACATCTTGCAAATTGGACGTATTTTCTGATGTGGTGTCAACTATCATTGCTAAAATTTATATTGATTTAAAAGCAATTAACTTACATTATCTAACATTTTATCATCACAAATTAAATTCTGTCTGACTATTAGGCAACTGTTATTTGTGGTATACTTTTTCAATGTCAATTCCCACCATAAAACACAGATACCTAAATACAATATATATATATATATATTTTTTAAAGAATTAATTCATGTCTTACATTAATAATAATATTCTTCAGGTATGAGGAGTACTTTACTTAATTGCTAAAACGTCGATTTTTCCCATTTTTCTTGACATTCTTTGAAAGTTTACATAATTTAAGTAAACATTCATGTTGAAGGACACCCACAATCAGCTAATTCATTTAAGAAATCCGGAACTATAACTCCTTTAGTGTTTCACCATTTAGTTCATCTTCTTCATAATCCAATAATTCATGTTTTAATAAGAAATCTCTAAATCCAGAACATAAATCCTTTAGTGTTTCACCATTTAGTTCATCTTCTTCATAATTCATTTTCTTCATTACTAAGTAAAATAATTAAAATATTGTAGTAAATTCTTTATTTACTTACTTTATGGATACTAAAACGAAAGAAATAAAGTTATATCAGAATTATATTTAAATAATTTAAATTTAGTTATTTAAAAATATTTAAACAATTTAGTTATTTAAGCATATTTAAACATTATTATATAGTATATTTTTATATAATATTATAATTTTATGTATTCTAAATTTATTAATAAATACAGTATAATTTTATATAATATTATAATATTATGTAAATTTAATATATCCTTCATTTAATTTTTTAAATTCGAAAATGAAGATTCTTTGAATTAAAAAATATTCTGTTAGTATTTCCAGGCAGAAAACAACGAATTCAATAATTAAAATCTTAATTTTCATGTTGTTAGGGTTGTGGCCAGAAGTTAATCGCCATCTAATCGTTTGTTCAGTTATCAGCCTGTTCTCAATTTTGCTCATTTTTGTTCAAAACATTCAGGTGAGTTGTTATCTGGAAAGTTTCTTTTAGCTCAGCTTTGTTAAAACACTCACGGTATTCTTGAAAGATGTGACACTGAAAATAAATTAACAATGGGTGGTCATCCATACATGTTGTTGGTCTGAGCTGTCGATTTATTTAGAAATAGATATATTAAAAACATTTACGGTATCATTCAGTAAAATAATATAGTATGTTTTAGTTAATTTATAAATAACAGTATTTTGATATATCAATAAAGACCATATACTCAGATTTTATCCGACAAAATATTCTGTCCCCCTGTGGGTATTGCTCACAAAGGTACTGGTCACATTCAACATGTCGCAATATTAATCAGTTAGAAATTCTTAGGTAATTTAGTAAGATGATCGTGAATATTTTAAATGTAACTTTACACTTATGTCGAGCGACTAATTTATTGGTTAACTTTGTAGTCATTTAAAGCAAAAGGTATTCATCTAATGTTCGTTACAATAGTTAATAATATGAGAAAAACATGGTCATTATTCATTGATAATTTTAAATTCTTTATCATTTGGAGTAAATTTGTTTGAGGCAAAAATAATTAAAGGAGTAGAAATACGGTTATCATTTAACCAATTAAGGTGCTTATTAGTTAGAAATATAGGGTTATAATTCTTTTCTAATTTAATGAGATGATCATTGGGTGTAATATATCTTTGTGAGAAATATATGGTTAACCTTTTTAAATAGGGATTTTTGAGTAACCAAAACAGGGATATTTTATGCAAATAATTTAAGAATATTGGTTAACTTTGTCATTTTTAGTCATTTAAAATAATATTTAGCAAAGGTAATTTAGCAAAATATCATTTATCCATCCGATAATAATATTCCTTCAATAGATTAACTGATATTCAACCGATTTAATTTTTAGAAATCTAATTAAAATCATAAAATTCATTCAATAAAGATCAATTTTCTTTAGCTGTTGTCGATTTCCAACTTTTAAGTCAATATTTTTGTCACTGATGTCCCCACAATGAATAAAATAACTTCTTAAGTAAAATAATTTAACCTTTGATATCAATTAATTCTAAAGATTTCAAATATTTCATTGTGAAAACCAAGTAAATTGATCATTAACCATTAATAAAACAGTGGATAATTAATAAAAAACTGGTTCTAAAACATAAATTATTGTGCAATAACATTATTCACAACCTCTAAAACGATATAATTTCACAGGAACTATTATTAATTCATAGCTAAATACTGACTATTTCCCTTTAAAATTTTACCAATAAGAACATTGTCGATTTAAATAGAGATTTCAAACATTTCCACCTTAACTGATCCCTCACCAAATATTTCTATCATTTTAAACACCCCCCTTAAAAATCATCTATTACCATCTTAACCAACCAACTTTAATATATCAGACCTTTAATATATCAATTCTCTTAAAATCCATAGAAAATTCTTCAAAATATGAATTTTATTTAATTGTTACAGACATCCTTCCATTGAAATAATTTAGTATCTAAATTCATGTAGTAAGAACCCATTAAAAAATCAAAATTTACTAAAATCAATATTTTCTACAAATAGTTCACCACATTTACCATCAAATACCTAACTAGAGATGATAATAATTGATTGATCATAATTCTTCATCGATTCAACTAATTATAGCCATTATAACATGATATATCTTTCAAACTAAATCACAAATTTCAGTATATTTTACAATAATTTTCAAGTAGATTTCAATTATATCATCATCGTGAAAAAATTAGATGGTTTCAACTTTAGATTTTCAATATTTTAAAGTTCATCAATGTGTAAATATTCTTAGAAAAATATATGAAAAATTATTTAGTCAAATTATCATTACAAAGTCATCATCATCATCAAAATTAATTTTTATTTAAAATTTAAAAACAAGTCAATAAAATATAGCAAATTATCAAGAAATTAACTAAATTTGTCTTAGAATTAACACTAAAACCTTAAATATTCTTTCAATTAACATGAAATTCACAAAAAATGTTAGTAAAATCCCGCTAACTCTAAAAGATTATCAATGAATTTAATGCCAAATAATAACCAAAAATTTGCCTAAATAAAATCATTAAAACACAACAGTACCTTTACGACCAGTACCCTTACGAGCAGTACCCTTGTGAGCAGTACCCATAGAGGGAGAAAATATCTTGTCGGATAAACTCAGAGTATATATAATAAAACGAATTAACAATAACTCCATCAAATTGAATCAGTCAAATTAACACAAATTTTGATAAAAAATCTTATTCTAAAATGGTAAGAAGCGTAAAGTCGAAAGATAATTTTAATAACACAGAGTTAAAATTAACAATATTATTCTCAGGTGGTAAGAATATAACCCTCTATTACTTAGTGTTTTCATATATTTAAGTAAAGGTAATGCTGGGTATGTGTTCTGACACACTTTGTTTCCTTCTTAACTTTGAGAGATCATTTCGTTTGAAAAGAGTAATGTATCTTAAATTATCTTTTAGAATATTTGTTTTTGAAATATTTAGTGTAAAATAGTTAATATAATAATTATTAATTCAATATTAAAGGAGTTTAAAATATGAATTTATCATAATTGCTCAGTCAAATACCATTTGTTATGTATGTTTGTCATTTGTGGATTAAATACTCTATCAAATAAATGTTTATCACACTATTAAAATATTTTAATTCGTTACTAACTCATATTTTAGAAATAATTTTATATATCCTCATCACTTATAGCTCCCTATTTTCCACTAATTATTTTCCTCCCACAAGTATTTCTTTGAAAATTGTATTAAATATTTTTTATTATAGTGATCATTTTTTATCAAATATTTGAATTTTATGAAATAATTGTTAAATAAATGCAATTAATATATTTCCATCTTATCTATACCACTTCTCGCTATATTTATATTTATTTTCCATTAATGAATAATTCAAACACTTATTTTCACCTTTTCGAATTTCATTATTAATTTATCATAGAATAATGATGATTCTTACCACCTGAGAATAATATTGTTAATTTTAACTCTGTGTTATTAAAATTATCTTTCGACTTTACGCTTCTTACCATTTTAGAATAAGATTTTTTATCAAAATTTGTGTTAATTTGACTGATTCAATTTGATGGAGTTATTGTTAATTCGTTTTATTATATATACTCTGAGTTTATCCGACAAGATATTTTCTCCCTCTATGGGTACTGCTCACAAGGGTACTGCTCGTAAGGGTACTGGTCGTAAAGGTACTGTTGTGTTTTAATGATTTTATTTAGGCAAATTTTTGGTTATTATTTGGCATTAAATTCATTGATAATCTTTTAGAGTTAGCGGGATTTTACTAACATTTTTTGTGAATTTCATGTTAATTGAAAGAATATTTAAGGTTTTAGTGTTAATTCTAAGACAAATTTAGTTAATTTCTTGATAATTTGCTATATTTTATTGACTTGTTTTTAAATTTTAAATAAAAATTAATTTTGATGATGATGATGACTTTGTAATGATAATTTGACTAAATAATTTTTCATATATTTTTCTAAGAATATTTACACATTGATGAACTTTAAAATATTGAAAATCTAAAGTTGAAACCATCTAATTTTTTCACGATGATGATATATTTGAAATCTACTTGAAAATTATTGTAAAATATACTGAAATTTGTGATTTAGTTTGAAAGATATATCATGTTATAATGGCTATAATTAGTTGAATCGATGAAGAATTATGATCAATCAATTATTATCATCTCTAGTTAGGTATTTGATGGTAAATGTGGTGAACTATTTGTAGAAAATATTGATTTTAGTAAATTTTGATTTTTTAATGGGTTCTTACTACATGAATTTAGATACTAAATTATTTCAATGGAAGGATGTCTGTAACAATTAAATAAAATTCATATTTTGAAGAATTTTCTATGGATTTTAAGAGAATTGATATATTAAAGGTCTGATATATTAAAGTTGGTTGGTTAAGATGGTAATAGATGATTTTTAAGGGGGGTGTTTAAAATGATAGAAATATTTGGTGAGGGATCAGTTAAGGTGGAAATGTTTGAAATCTCTATTTAAATCGACAATGTTCTTATTGGTAAAATTTTAAAGGGAAATAGTCAGTATTTAGCTATGAATTAATAATAGTTCCTGTGAAATTATATCGTTTTAGAGGTTGTGAATAATGTTATTGCACAATAATTTATGTTTTAGAACCAGTTTTTTATTAATTATCCACTGTTTTATTAATGGTTAATGATCAATTTACTTGGTTTTCACAATGAAATATTTGAAATCTTTAGAATTAATTGATATCAAAGGTTAAATTATTTTACTTAAGAAGTTATTTTATTCATTGTGGGGACATCAGTGACAAAAATATTGACTTAAAAGTTGGAAATCGACAACAGCTAAAGAAAATTGATCTTTATTGAATGAATTTTATGATTTTAATTAGATTTCTAAAAATTAAATCGGTTGAATATCAGTTAATCTATTGAAGGAATATTATTATCGGATGGATAAATGATATTTTGCTAAATTACCTTTGCTAAATATTATTTTAAATGACTAAAAATGACAAAGTTAACCAATATTCTTAAATTATTTGCATAAAATATCCCTGTTTTGGTTACTCAAAAATCCCTATTTAAAAAGGTTAACCATATATTTCTCACAAAGATATATTACACCCAATGATCATCTCATTAAATTAGAAAAGAATTATAACCCTATATTTCTAACTAATAAGCACCTTAATTGGTTAAATGATAACCGTATTTCTACTCCTTTAATTATTTTTGCCTCAAACAAATTTACTCCAAATGATAAAGAATTTAAAATTATCAATGAATAATGACCATGTTTTTCTCATATTATTAACTATTGTAACGAACATTAGATGAATACCTTTTGCTTTAAATGACTACAAAGTTAACCAATAAATTAGTCGCTCGACATAAGTGTAAAGTTACATTTAAAATATTCACGATCATCTTACTAAATTACCTAAGAATTTCTAACTGATTAATATTGCGACATGTTGAATGTGACCAGTACCTTTGTGAGCAATACCCACAGGGGGACAGAATATTTTGTCGGATAAAATCTGAGTATATGGTCTTTATTGATATATCAAAATACTGTTATTTATAAATTAACTAAAACATACTATATTATTTTACTGAATGATACCGTAAATGTTTTTAATATATCTATTTCTAAATAAATCGACAGCTCAGACCAACAACATGTATGGATGACCACCCATTGTTAATTTATTTTCAGTGTCACATCTTTCAAGAATACCGTGAGTGTTTTAACAAAGCTGAGCTAAAAGAAACTTTCCAGATAACAACTCACCTGAATGTTTTGAACAAAAATGAGCAAATTGAGAACAGGCTGATAACTGAACAAACGATTAGATGGCGATTAACTTCTGGCCACAACCCTAACAACATGAAAATTAAGATTTTAATTATTGAATTCGTTGTTTTCTGCCTGGAAATACTAACAGAATATTTTTTAATTCAAAGAAATCTTCATTTCTGAATTTAAAAATTAAATGAAGGATATAGTAAATTTACATAATATTATAATATTATATAAAATATACTGTAATTTATTAATAATTTAGAATACATAAAATTATAATATTATATAAAATATACTATATAATAATGTTTAAATATGCTTAAATAACTAAATTGTTTAAATATTTTTAAATACTAAATTTAAATTATTTAAATATAATTTTGATATAACTTTATTTCTTTCGTTTTAGTATCCATAAAGTAAGTAATAAAGAATTTACTACAATATTTTAATTATTTTACTTAGTAATGAAGAAATGAATTATGAAGAAGATGAACTAAATGGTGAAACACTAAAGGATTTATGTTCTGGATTTAGAGATTCTTATTAAAACATGAATTATTGGATAGAGAAGATGAACTCAAATGGTGAAACACTAAATTAGTTATAGTACGATTTCTTAATGAATTAGCTGATTGTGGGTGTCCTTCAACATGAATGTTTACTTAAATTATGTAAACTTTCAAAGAATGTCAAGAAAAATGGGAAAAATCGACGTTTTTAGCAATTAATAAAGTACTCCTCATACTGAAGAATATTATTATTAATGTAAGACATGAAAAATTCTTTAAAATATATATATATATATATATTGTATTTAGGTATCTGTGTTTATGGTGGGAATGATATTGAAAAAGTATACCACAAATAAACAGTTGCCTAATAGTCAGACAGAATTTAATTTGTGACTGATAAAATGCTAGATAATGTAAGTTAATTGCTTTTAATCAATATAAATTTTAGCAATGATAGTTGACACCGCATCAGAAAATACGTCCAATTTGCAAGATGTATTCCAAATGGCCGATGGAGATGATAATTTGAGATAGATTACCAGACAGAAACCTTTTGTAATTATAAATATAATAGGGTGGGTGGGTCCTCTAATCCCTTAATTAATATATATTTACAAGCTGATCGTCGTGGGGGCGGTTGTAATCCAACTAGTGGGAGGCCTCTGTAAATATATATTGTGTTAGTGAAAACATTAATAATTTGGTTATAGTGCCAATGACGCATGTATTTGAATTATACGTTTCGAATGTGCTGGTAGTGACTACCCATGCTAGGCGTAATGTTCCGTACGGAAAGCTATAATGCCCAGAGTGCTTCTGACCCCACTTGGGGAGGCACAGACGACCCTTGTGGACGCGAACAAATATCCACCGTGTCTTTCAGGCACAGATATTTGGTCACTGCTCATTAGGCCTGGCAATACTAAATGCATAAACTTATCTTGTCCTCTCTTGTCTGATTTTATCGTTTAAATAGTATGCGTGATAGGTTTATTTTACTAACTTTAATTAATATACCCTTGCGACATGTTGAATGTGAGTAGTACCCTTGCTAGCAATACCCATATGGGGACAGAATATTTGTCGGATAGATATACACCGTTAACAAGGTATGTGTATATAGAATGTATGTGTAAAATTATCGCTCCTTATTGAAAATTTCATGTAAAGGCAAACACAGAATACTGGCAAACATAAAAATTCTCTACCCCATAACTTAGTGTGTAAAATTATTTCATGTTTTGACTAATATAATAATTATAATAATAATAATAATAATAATAATAATAATAATAATAATAATAATAATAAAGGTTTAATGGTTGTATATGTGTTATAGAAAATATTTAGGTTTTTCACTAATAGTGATAATAATAATGGTTAAGGGTGGTGTGTGTTTAAAATATTTTGGGTTTCCACTAAATATGATAATAATAATTGTTAATGGTTGTGTGTGTGTGTAAATATTTTATGTTTATGACTAATATTTGCAAATAATAATAATAATAATAATATAATAATAATAATATATAATAATTAATAATAATAATAATAAAAATAATAATAATAATAATCCCGGCGTGTTCAATACTTTTAAAAGAAAATATTGAAAATTTAAAAATAAAATTTATGCAAAGATATGCAATAAATATGTCTTGTTAATTAAGTAAAACTTTAGTGTCAAATAAGTTTTTAAAAAATATATTAAAATTTAAAATACCGCAACAGAATATATTCTGTCCTACCTTTATTGATTAAGTGTCGTCAGAATTTATAAATATTTTAATAATAAATAAAAATAATAATAATTACTTTGAAATTGTGACATTGTGTGAAAATAATTTTTACGACATGTTGAATGGAGTAGCATCCTGTGACCAGTACCTTATTGAGTAATAATTATGACATTACCCTAGGGCGACAAATATCTTGTCGGATAGGACTAAGAGTATAATAATAATAATCATAAAATAATAATAATAATAAAAATAATAATAAATAATAATAATAATAAGAATAATAATATTATAAAAATGACCTTGAAAAATTAAATGACCTTGAAAATTAAATGACCTGAACTAAAATGACCTTGAAATAAATGACCTGGTGAGTCATCACGATGAGTCATATAGACCTTGGGAATGATTGTGATGAGTCACGCGACCTTGAAATGCCCTTGATGAGTCATGGCCTTTGTTAAATGACCTTGAATAATTAAATGAACCTGAAAAATTTTAAAATGACCTTGAAAATAAAATGATACTTAAAATAAACCAAAAAATGTAAATTAAAAAAAAATGACATTTGAAAATAAAATGATTACTAATTTTAAAACAAAAAAATTATTTAAAAAAAATGACCTTGACCTTGATGAGTCATCACGATGAGTCACATGAACCTGACTTGGATGATGCATATGTTCTTTGTTTAAAATTTGACTTGACCTTTGTTTAAAATTTGACCTGACCTTGAAAAAAAAATAATATTTGAAATATAAATGACTTGAAAATGGTCTCGGGGAAAACGTTAATAATTTTGCAATAAAATGATGATGATAATTTTTATACATCATAGATAGATCTTGCACTAAGCTTCAAAATAAGCTATCAATTATAAATTCGGATATGGGAATGATAACTTTTGGGCAAACGAAAAACCAGCCCGCCAGGACACTAATAATTATATGACCTTGAAAATGATTTTGGTTAAATGTAATAACTTTGTCAATATTAATGATGGTGATACCTTCTATGGATATTCGAAAGGTCTTGGACCGGTGCTTTAAAATGAGCTATCGTTGAATAATTATCGTGTCGGGAACTCTGTAATTTAAATTTTAAAATATGGACCTTGAAAAAGAAAATGACCTTGAAAATAAATGAGTTACTTAATTACAACAAAAAAATTAAATAAAAAAAAATGACCTTGACCTTGACTGATGAGTCTCATGATGAGTCATATGCCTTGGCCTTTTATTAAAAATTTGACCTTGACTTGAAAAAAATAAATGACGTGAAAATAATATTTTGAAAAATAAATGAACTTGAAAAATAGGCCGGGAACATTAATAATTTTGCCAAAAATAATGATGATGATATTTTATACACAGTAGATAGATATGCACTAAAGCTTCAAAATAGCTATCGATTAATAAAATTCGGCTAATGGGAACGAATAAACTTTTGGGATGAAAAAAATGTGTGTTGTGAGCCCTCCAGATCACTAATAATATAGACCTGAAAATGGTTTTTGTAAAATGTTAATAACTTTGTCAATATTAATGATGATGATAATTCTATGGCTCAATGAAGGCTATGACGGAGCTTTAAGATGATGTATCGTCCAATTACAATCTGTTGGTGGGAACATTACTTTTGGGAAGAAAAAAGTGTGAGCGCGGACCAATTAATAATATTTGAAAAATAATAATAAGTTAACTTTGAAAAAGATGGTGGTCAATCAATGTAATAACATTAAAACTATTAAAGCTATATTTACGATTACATATAGCTCATTCGAAAGGTTGGACTGAGCTTAAGATGATGTACGCAATAAAATCTGTTGGTGGGAACATGACTTTGGGGAAGAAAAAAAGTGGCAGGCCCGATGGACAATTCTAATATTTTGGAAAAATAATAATAATTAACTATTGAAAAGATGGTGGTCCCAATGTTAATAACATAAAAACTATAAAGAATATATACGATAACTATAGCTCATTCGGAAAGGTCTTGGATGAGCTTTAAGATGAGGTATCGTCCAATAAAATCCGTTGGGTGGGAACATTAATTTTTGGATGAAAAAAATTGTGAGGCCCGCTGGACCAATTAATTAAAACAAAAAAATTAATTAATGACCTTGACCTTTTATTTTAAAAACAAATTTTCCGGGGGGGGGAGGGGGGATATGTGTCTAGCGGATCATGGTCTGTGGGCTCACCTTCCTACTACTTAATAATAATAAAATAATAATAATTAATAATAATAATAATAATAATGATAAGAATAATAGCAATAATAATGCTGATTACTAACGAAGGTTATGGATTTGCATAGATCTCTGAAAGACCATTTCTAATTATTACTCTGGGTGGCCGGGTTGTTGACCTATTTAACCTTTGTAATCAAATTTAAAAATGATGAGTTATATGAACGAGATCATGTGATGAGTTATCTATGAGGGGTTGAGAATCATATGTTTTGTTCCGTAAAATGGATGAGTCATACGTTGTGTATCCTGCTCACACTGGATTTTTATTGTTTAGTTGAAACTCTTTTCCAAAAATATAATTTATTCCATTATGTTATAATTATAACTCTATCAACATATTCTTCGTGGATATAGAGTACATAAAATTGTTCATAAAACATTTCTGATCATTATTTTTAAAAATTTATTATATTATTAGAAATAAAGGTTTTCATATATGATTTGGGTTAAGGAGCTCAGCTCTTTCCAATAACTGATTTCAATATTTTCAAAAGAATGTAAAATATATTATGACTCACCCAATCTTGTTTGAAGATTAATAATTCTTTTCAATTCTATTAATTTTTTATCAAATAGATTGAAAGTTTTATACTAAACAAGGTAAAGATATTCTGTGATATTTAGAAGATTCCCGGAAACATCTTTCGACTCATTCCTCGATAACATTTAAACATTATCGAGACTTTTATTATAACATTAAAGTCTTTCAATTTTCATAGTACACTACAAACCTCGATTTGCGTTGTTTAGAGATTTGTATTTCGAGTTGCGTCGTAGAATTTCGATTGCGTTGTGCCTTAAATATCCAATATAAAAATAATTAGATTTCCGCATGAAAATAAGATAATTTATAGTTTAAGTACGTTTTTTAAACTTGCAAGGATACATATGATATCGTAACAAATTACATAAGGGTATTAATTTCGATTTTGCGTCGTCTTTTCTATGGGTTCCAATAACGATTAAATCGAGGTTTTAGGTATTCAAAAACATGATTCAAGATTCTCTTAGTTTCTGTTATTTGTATAAATTAAATTCATTTAATTGTGTTATGGGCTAAAACTGTTTCACAAAAGGTATTTAATACTATACTTATCACATCATCTTCTTCTTCCTGTTCTTTTTCTTCTGTTGGGTCTTTTTTCTTCTTAGTTTTTAATTCCGTGAAACATATTCCATTTTTTAAGTTCATTTTCTCTTTTTCTTTTAATTTCAATGCATTTAGAATAATGTGAGTCAAAATATTTTAATACATATATATTCCCATTTAGAATTTAAATCATTTAACTCTATTTTCTAAATGTTTCCTCGATTTCAAAAGGGAAGAATAAGCTGAGGGTCTATTAAAACTTCTATTACATTCTGCTTGCATGAAAGTATTTTATTTGACGACATTTTAATTTTTTTTGTTTTATAACAACACACTTTTATTTCAATTTCTTTTTAACATCATTTTTATAGCTTTAGATATACTTTTTTTATAATATAAACATTCTTTATCATATCATGAACATTCTTTTGTAGAACATAAGCCCTTTTACTGTAATTTCGTTTAAATTCATAATAATCAAGATATTATTCACTCGTGTCATAAATCACCCTTTATTCCATCAACCGATTCAGTAACAAATAAAACACTTGATCATTCTAAATTTGTATATCACAAAAATTTAATTGTAAGGGTGAGTGTCAATATTAGGATGGACAATTAAAAGTCTGTATGAGAGAATTTTAGGAAAATGTCGGCTTTAAAACTTATCAAAAAATGTGCATAATTGTTTTGGCGTGCGATATGTGAAGCATTATGATAAGAACTTATAATACTAAAATCAATGTGCAGAATGCAGTGAATACGTGTGTGTGAATGTTTTAATGTAATGTTTTGTATGTGATGTATATGAATAATAGTTATGTAAAATAATAAAAAAATAATTAAAATAATATATTTTTTAATAAAGTTTATTAAAAGTGTAATATAATTGATTATTGAAATTATTTTAAAAAAAATAATTGTTTAAAATCTTTTATTTATAATTAAAGTTATATGATTTTATAAATTGTTTTATATATTATAAATATAGCTATAGTTATTAATCCATGTGAATGTAGGTAACCTTGATTGTGTTAGTGAATCTATCGAAATATATGTGAAAAGATGTACGAATGTATTGTGGATATCACATCATTTAAAATTCTCACCATTTTATGAATTATTATTTTTAATTAAATTATATTTTCATATTACTGTTCATCTCTCTTTGTCTAAATGCAATTATAATTATATTTTTTAGATGATTTTCAAAATATAAAATTCTGTGTCTTGTC
This sequence comes from Schmidtea polychroa, assembly GCA_959609185.1. Lineage (NCBI taxonomy): Eukaryota > Metazoa > Platyhelminthes > Tricladida > Dugesiidae > Schmidtea > Schmidtea polychroa. The sequence goes on along the minus strand of CAUHTR010002739.1, from coordinate 31,965 downwards.
CTAAAATATACTAAATATAAATAAAACCCATAATAAATACCAATCTTTATTCGTTTTTCCTTATGAAAAGAAGGAAAGCATAACAGTTTGAGCTAAATAATTACATTAACAATTATTATGGTTTACACGAATAACATAAGTGACCATAAATTTGTCTGATTTTTTCATATTGAGACAATCATCGAAAAATATTAAATTCTTACGTGTCTGAGTGAGTTTTCACAAGGTATGTATTATAAAAAATTCTATCTTGTTCCTGAAATAAACTCATAATTCTTTTTTAATAGACCACATTAAAACCCATTAAAAATTATTGGCATTACAGGTTGATCAATAGTTTTACTAAAAATTATTAAATCATTTTAGTCTATAAAATCAGGAGTTAAAATTATTTTTTAAATAAAACTGTTTTTCCCAAACCAGAACTTCCAATATAACATTCTAAAATGAATTTTGTAAAATGGATCATGTTTGAATTCACATGTTTTTTTTTTTTTTATCGAGTTGACATTGAAATGACATTTTATTAATAAAAAATTAAAATTTTTAGGGCAAAGCCTGATTAGTTCTTGTATGGAGTAGGATAAATTCCATCACCTTCAACATTCACTTGATATTTCCCTTTTTTAATTTTTTAATATTTCTTTTTACTCTTTATTTTTATCTATAGATTTTACAAAATCACAGATACCATGACCTTGATATGGATCTAAATATACTCCTTTACCTGAACCCTTTTCGCCACTTACAGACCATGCGGCAAGTATTTTTGTCTTTAAAGCTTCAGCTAATTGTGCTTTTTTTACATTTTTAGCAGCATTTGTTATTCCAGCCGTTGCACCTGGTGTTGGTGTTATATCACCAAATATTAATAGTAATAATGCTGCTAAAGGGTGAAATTCTCCTTCTTACTCTTCAGTAGCTCGTTTGATTTCATGGTTGATTTCTGATATTTTCTTTTTACTAATATATACTCTTTTGCCATTATATTTAACACCTGCAGGTTTATTTGTTTCTATTATTTTTCTTATTTTCTCTTCAAGATCGTTTAATGTTGTAGGTTCTGAAAACTTTTCAAGATTGTCCTGAAAAGGTTTTGCCTCCATTTTAAATACAATAATTTAAAAAATTATAAAATAATTATTGAATTTGAATAATGATGGGAATTTAAAAGCAACATAAACTTTGAAACTTTGATGAATGCAGAAAAGAGTTCTATGCATTACCATTATCATGGATCTTTTCGATGATATTTTATGGTGGATGGTAAGTGGAATACATCGAATGATATTATATGAAAATGATGAATATACTAAAATCTAGTCTTTTGGAGTTCATTTTGATAAAATTTTCATATTATTTCTTCACCGTTTAAATCTTTAATTTTATATGTTATTGATTCTGTATGATATTTATTAGAAATGATGAAAATATCTTTTGTCTATTTGTGTATTATACCTTTTCAACATTAAATAATCTCTATAAATAAACTTTATCTTTAATATTAAATTTTTGTATTTCTTGCAAATTGCTTGTCGTACATTTATTATTAGCATTATTATTTTCAAATGTAATTTCTTTAAACAAGTTGGTTTATCACTTGCTTCTTTAGGTGAGATTCCTATTGATCTATGAATTTTATTATTATATCCATTAATTAATTCTGGTAATACATCTATCCAAATTCTATTTCCTTGTGAACCATAATTTAAACGTAAGTCAGGTCTCATTTTCTTTTCTAAATTCTTCAAATATTTTATTATAAAACTCTTTATCAACTCATTATCAACATATAATTTATCATGAATTCTATCTGTTGTTGATTCAAATAAAAACTCGACTTCTTCGTTGATTAAATATGCAGTTTTATCTTTCAATGGAACAACCCAAACATATCGAGTATACATATCGATGACCATTAAAATATATTTATAATTTTTATTATTTTTAGACTTTTTTATTATTTTTATTATTAAAGACTTTAATTTTTAAATATTTTTTTGGTCTTCTATATTCTTTATGTAATTTATCTGCTAATATTTCTAAATCTATTCCACCTACTTCAACATTAAGGATCATGCCAAGAGCGTGAAAAAAAAATTTTCCCCTCGGACTTTGGGCTATTTATAAATGAAGCGGGAAACCGAAAAATATCCTAAATGTTATTGGAACAATGTATTCATCAAAAATTCTCTTACAAAAATGAAAACGTTTACAACTAAAATTACAAAAAAAGTACAAAAAACAAATTATTTTTTAGAATGTTGCTTTCCGAACCTTGCGCCTAGCAAACAAATTAATTACGTCTTGAAAATCAATTTTCTTAGCCATTTCAGATTCAATCGACAACATTCCTAAATCATTCAATCGGTGTTGTGACATTGTGGATCTCAAAACATCTTTTATCCTTTTTTAAACATTAAAGGGTCGTTCTGCTTCAGCAACGGTTACAGGGATCGTACAAAATAATCTTATTGCTATTATTATGTTGGGAAACAATACATCCAGTTTCATTTTTTTAATGATGTTTAGTAACTCAATGGGCGAGAGAGATTTGTTTTGTATATTGGCATCATAAATTGATTTTAAATGGAGTATTTCTTCACCAAGATTATGGTCAATATTATTTTCATATACCTTTTGTAATTTTTCGGACTTCTTTTGTATTTCTTCATCATTAAGGTTATGAAATAACCATAATACATTAAATAACGAATCAATTTCTTTAGCCGCATTAAATCTTCTTGCAATATTTCCAATAATACAATCTAAGAAAACATTGAAAACATTTGTTCTGAATTCGTCACTTGGCGTCATTTCTAATTCATCCACGTCGCGAATATCGGAGTCGATGGCGGTCTCCCATTGACTGCTAATTACTAATAATCGAAAATTAGACTTCAGCACTCCAGCACCGGTAAAGAAATGCTTTGTAGCCCAACGCTTAGGTTAATTTCTTATTCACTTTCGGCTTAGTTCACAAACACGATTACTTTATCCGCTTCTTCCTGGAGATTTTCACATTGATCAAACAACTACACTTACTACACTATTAATGTTTGTAATTTTTCTTTTAGTTAAATGATAATAGAGTTTGTAAATAATGAAACAGGCTCAAAATGTCAAAAACTAGTATATATTTGATTGACTGATCGTGTGCGGTACAGGATGAACTCGCGTGAAAATAACCGAGTCCCGCACACGGTTCCCTAGTCGGCCCACACGCATCCCTTAAGGGCCTTAAGGCGCTGGCGCAAGACCAGTGATAGCAAGCACTTGACTCTTGACAAACAAAAGATTGCCACATGTGCTTACCATTACTGCAAGATGCGTTTGTGCCGTGTAGACTTTTTTGCAACGGGGGTTCCGAAAATAATCTTGGCAACGGACACTCTCCAGACGTACCCCAAACACACGCACTACAAATGGAGGAACATTGTTTTAAGTTTATATATTTATTAATTATAGTTTTTTATATTGTTGTTGGAATCATGGGGGTGGGGTGTTAAACCCCCAGTAACCCCCCCCCCTGCGTACGCCACTGCCCACCACTTTTTTGGCTTCTCATTTGATGAATTTTTGTTCTTTCATGTTTCGCTTTGTGTGATATTGAAATGTATTTACTACAAGATTCGCAAAAATATTCTTTACTTGATATTTTTATAGTTAACACATTAAATATACAAAATAATAAAAATACAAAATAGTAAAAATAAAAAATAGTAAAACTACTCTGAGAGGACAGAGTATTTGTTGTTGTTTTCTTATACCACTATCTTCTTAGCAGTATATTTTATCCGGAACTTTATTTATTTATTTTTATTTATTAAATCAATTAAATTTTTTTATTTTAACCTCTTTTGTGTATCGAATTAATTCTAATATAAAAGTTTACCAGATTCATATATCAGACTCAATACAATACTGGTCACTACTGTCTCAAGAAGTCGATTTCAGTGGTGATTTAAACGCATTACCGAAACACCGAAAGTTTCGAATGAGGTTCGAAAAAAGTCCGAAAGAAATTCAAACAATCCCAGGTGTGTTGGAAAGACTTGTGACGATGCTTCCCAGTTCGGCGCCACACCCGGTTCAATATATTATTTTTTCATATTTATTTTTTAATTAACTTAAAAAATACTAAAAAACACAAAATATATTAAGACATACACATACAATTTATTTTATAATACAGGTGACCCTCCTATAACACGGTTTCTCTCTAACACGTTCAGGCTTTTTATGGTAGTGCTCCTATAACACATTGTATTAATGGCTAGAAAGTTCACCGTTATTGTTTACAATTACTATTTCTTTAGATTTAATCCCAATATGTCCGGTAAAAATAGAAAACCAACGTTGAAGAGAAAATTCATTTCTCTAGATGATAAGATACAAATTATGGATCGTATTATGAAAGGGGAGAAACCAGCACACATCGCAAAAACATTAAATTTAAATGAAGCAGCAATCAGAACAATTAAAAACAATGAGAACAAAATTAGAAGTGATGTCACTGCAGGATCTACTATATCTACAAAATATGCATCTCATCCACGTCTACCGATAATGGAAAAATGGATAAGGCTCTCACCATTTGGATTCCACTGAATGGAAACATTTTTAGACAAAAATCTCTTAAGATTTATAACCACCATAAGGAAGATGGAGAGTCTTCCATCAGTTCAGACTTTGTGGCGAGCAAAGGATGGTTTAAAAAGTTCAAAAAACGATTTTCGATTCACAGCATTAAAAGACAAGGTGAATCCGCATCAACTGACCACGAAGCAGCAAGGATGTATCTGGAAAAAATTTTAAAAATTGTAGAAAATTGTAGAGAAAGGATACACAGCCGACCAAGTTTTAAATGCTGATGAAATTGGGCTATGGTGTAAAAAATGCCTAATAGAACATTTATATCCCAACGAGAAAAAACAGCACCAAGGTTTAAGGTATCTAAAAAACGCCTAACTCCACTTTTGGGCAGTAATGCATGAGGAGACTTTCTGATAAAACCATTACTTATTCATAAATCATTAAATCCCGTGCCCTTAAAAGGGTAAACAAAAGCAATTTGTAGGTACATTGGACAGAGAATTCAAAATCTTGGATAACAGGAGATTTGTTTCGAAAATGGTTTCTAGAGTTCTTTGTGCCAGAAGTAGAAAATTATTTGAAGAAGAATTTGGATTTCAAGGTGCTTTTACTAATTGACAATGCTCCAGGACATCTACAAGATTTGCGTCATCCCAAAATTCAAATAGAGTTTCTACCACCACACTATGTCACCTTTCCAGCGATTAAATCAAGGAAGCATTTATACCTTCAAACGTTATTTCATAAGAAGATCATTACAATGGATTTTAGATATAAGTGAATCGAAATCGATTGGCGTCATGGTAGTTTGGAAGCAATTCTCAATCAAGAACTGCATTGATTTGATATCCTTATCGCTGAAAGAATTAAAACAGTCTACATTAAATGGATGCTGGAAAAGATCTGGCCTTCGTTAGTTGAAATAGGAAACAGTACAGAATTGTCAGAAAATGAAATTGATAACATAGTAGTAGTTGCTGCATTGATCGGTGGTGAAGGTTTTGAAGATATGACTACACGTGACGTTGAAGATTTATTTATGGAAGAAGAAATTGGTAAAATAAATAATTTAAATCGGCAAAAATTATTGAAAGGTCTAAATTTAGCAGAAAATCTAGAATCATTTTTCGTGAATGCAGATCCATCTGCTGAAAGAAACCGTAAGTTCAAAAAAGAACTGCAAAATTGTTTGTCCCCATACCAAGAAATGTCTAACGAGCTATTAAGGCAGGGGTGGCCAACCTTTTTGGTAAAAGGGCCATTACAATATTTTTGAATAATGCGGCGGGCCGCAGGTTTGAAAGGCCTAAATTTTTAACTAATGCATCTGTGCTAATTCCAACTAAGGAACAGGAGAAGCGCAGTAATAGCCCGTAGTGGGGTCTGAGACAACCGCTAAAAAAACAATAAAGCATTTGCGTGCATGTTAAATAAATTATGCTTCTTAGGTACAGGATAAACTGGCACTATTTATACTTGATAGCCCTGATTATAAAGCATAATGAATCGGGCAAATTTTCAAAATGTAGCATACAAAACAAATTGGTTAAAATAGATAAAAATATGAAATAAACAATAAATTTTGTTCAATATTTACCGGCGGCCCATTATTACATTTTTTACTACAGTTCATAAAGCTACCAACTGAAAAAAAGAAAAGAAAGAGATATTTAAAACTATACATTCAAAAAACATTCTTGCACAAAAACATTACGTTTTAACTATTCAGGGCAAATGTCTTACACTGAGAAACCTGAGCTTGTTTGCCAGATGAGAGCTCTTCTATTTTTCTATTTTCTTTCTATTTTTTGTATTATATCGTATTTTAAAAAGTTTTTATTATATTTTCAAAATATTAAAGCATGCGGGCCGCCAATTGATGACCCGCGGGCCGCCGGTTGGCCACTCCTGTATTAAGGAATAGCAAAAAATCCAAAAAATTACAGACTTTTTAAAGAGTGCAGGATTCGAAACGAATGAAAAGGATTAAGATAGTGGAGATAGTGACATCATAAACCGAAAAAGCGTAAACATGTGCTTGCATCGATCAATGATGAGGAAGAAATATAATTAAATAAAAATTAACTCCCATTTTTCTATTGGCCCTGGGTCCCATATACCACGGTTTCACATGACACGCCTTTGTCTGGGAACCTATCACTTGTATATTAGAAAGTTGTTATATTAAAACAGATACAATAAAATTATTAATAAAAAAATAGATGTACTTGGGATTAGAACCGTGTCTATTATTGATGTTTTGTTGAATATATTCCCACTGAGCTATCTAGGTTAAGGAATTTTCTCATTTTATTACGCTTTAAATATTTATTAGTTTTAAAATTTACAGATTTTATAGTTTTATAGAGTAGTGAAGGAACTAGTCCTTCCAGCTCAAATTCCAAATACTCTCTTACTCAAACACCCCCAAACAAACGTTAGCGAGTTTTGGATGAATTCTAATGTCCCGGGTGTCGAGTGTTTGAGCTGGAAGGACTTTTTCCTTCACTTCTTGCCTTTCTAAAGTGACTTTGGGTCATAGTCAATTTTTTAATAAATACAATTTCTATTGAAAAGAAATCAGAGATGAAAATAGAAAGAAGTTCTTATAATATTAAATAAAATTGTATTTACATGTTTCAGGCACTACAATAGCTCCCACCGAAGTATGCAGAGTATATGTGTTGTAAAAAAAACTGCGAACTGTCGAGTAACATACTGAAGGTGGTAATCAAATACATATTGAGGGAGTTTACGTATTCACCTGGAAGAGAATGGAGGAATGTTTATAGTTTGTTGAATAGTCGGCGTATCTAGAAATGTCGCCTGTTGTTGAGTGTTCTCTACAATATCTTCCATGTTGAGTCCAAGTAATAGATTTTCGGACTTCGGAAAAGAAAATAATCAAAATGTTGAAATAAATCATTGAATGATCCGACTACAGGCCCCTCTTGTGAAACATTTGGAACCTACACAGGAAGCAGTCATTAACGATGTCATCAAGATTATTAATTTTGTTAAAGGAAACGCTCTAAACACGCAACTTTCCCGGTGGATCATCAAAAACATAATCTTGCAAATAAAATTAAAAAATTCTTCATTGGTTGCATATCTCGACATTGATGAAATTATAGAAGTATTGAACAAACAATGGCATGAAAAAAATAAAATTTTCATTTCAGCCAGAGAAAAGATATCAGCATTTGGGTCAAAACTTCAGTATTGGACACAAAAAACAGAATAAAACAAGAAAGCTTCTTTGTCAAAATTAGCTTTGCTTTTGGAAGATTGTGAAAACATCACTTATCATATTATCGGGCATATAACAAGACTCAGAGAACGGTTCTCACATTACTTTCCAGATTCAGACCTGCAGTTGTCAGTCGGATTGTTGGTCCTTTCAAGTGTGAAGTATTTAACATACCAGAAGAGCCTCAAGGCTTGGCAGAAGCGCTTCTTGAATTCCGATGTATTCATGAAGCTCGCATACAATTTTAGAAAAAAGGATCTGTCATTATTCTAGATATTAGAATCTGCAAAGGCTTTTAAAATTGCACATGAGGAAGTCATAGAAAAGGTGATGTCATTAAAACGAAGAGAACATAAATCGTCTGAATGCCGAAGAATGAGTTCAAAGTGCGCTCACGTCAAAAATTCATAATTTTGAAATTATTTTAGTAAAAATGAAACAACATCATTTTTCTAAAATATAAAAGCGTTACAGATTGATAATTTTTATAAAAATTCCAATTAATTCAATGAATAATAAGAAATATACATTTACCTTGTTATTTTTGGTTTACAGAATATTGGGGTAATAGCGACCTATGCAAAATTAATTTTGGTTCCCCGACCGCTGATCTACATTGAGTGGACTATTTATCCATTACTATTATTTAGTAAGTAGTATAGAGGCGCTACGAATAACACAATAACTAACTAACAACATTGTCTGAAACCACCAGTAAATATATTAAATGAAATGAAATAAATGAAATGTAAAAGGAACAATGACATCTTATATGAAAATTAGGAAGTTTTTTGTTAACTGAACCGGTAATAATGATAAAATATTGTGAAAATATTAAACAATAAAAGGCGATTTAAAATTTAAAAAATAATTTATATGACAAATTATATAAACCGTTTAACTACAAAGAATAATAGACAAAATTTTATTTTTATATTTATTTTTATTGATAAACATATTATTCTCTCACATCTGATATTTCTCATTTTAATTATATATTTATCATAATTTATTTGTATAAATACTTGAAATTTATAATATTATCATAAATATTCATCATGAAAGCCATTCTATTTCTTTGCCTTTTCGTTTGTGTTTTCGAAAACATAAGTTGTAGTAAGTTTTATGTTTATTTTTATATTATTTTTCATTATTTTGTATTCATAATTTTAGTTACGTTGTTTAAATATTTACTATTTTCATGTAAAATTATCATTTTCCTTTAACTCGATTTTGTCTCAGATTATTTTTAATATTTTTCATATTTTAACTCTAATTTTCAGTAGCTTTATCAATCATAGAAAAAGATTGTGATGAAAATTAGTGTTAAATTATCCAAAAATATTCACCTACAGCCTGAATGGAAATAAAGAAAAACAAGATTAAAAATAAAAATTCATCAATGGTGAATAGAATGACATTTTTACTAAAACTATCCTATTTTACACGAATAATAATATTGTTTTATATTAGAAATGATTGAAAAGTATATTTATATTCACGTGTCCATTTTTATTTTTATTTAATTAATTCAATAATATCATAAATAAATTAAATATCATAATAAATAAATATCATAATTTATATTTCTATTATTGTATGAAATCAATTTATTAATACAGAACCTTCCAGATATAGTAAATGCGGATATTATAAGAATTGGATAAAGTAAAATGAATGTGTGGCAATAGCACTTGTACTGTACCTTCCATTTTAACGAAATCGGCTATTATCAAATTTGGATTATATAATATAAAACTTCTGGCTAAAGACATTTAATTATGTTTGGAATTTACTGTTATTTGATTTTGATTTTCTATTTATTATTAAACAATATTTATTCATAATTCTTTTTATCATGATAGGCGGATTATGTTCCCTTCCTAAGGATGTTGGTCATTGTAAAGGGAGCATTGAAAAATATTATTTTGACTCTGAGACGGGAAGATGTGAAAAGTTTTTTTATGGTGGTTGTGGAGGAAATCCAAATAGATTTCGGTCTCGACAAACATGTGAACAAATATGTCGAGTTTCAGAGCACTAATAGAAGCCTTGGTTACTCTTAAAAAGTTGAAATTTATTTAATAAATAAAATTTGCAATCTAATTTTGTGATTGATTATTGTTATTATTATTATTAAGTATTAAATATAAATTTTACTAATTAATTCTTTTCACATCAAATAATTTGGCTCGATTTTGATAAACAAATTACAAAATATTACTCCCTCCGTCCGGAAATATGGTATACATTTGAGCGATTTTTGTTGTCCGGAAATATGGTATACATTTGCGAAAAAATAAAATAAATCAAAAAATGTACATGACAAGTTTATTATATTACCTTTATTTGAAACATTTTAATAAATATTAATGTAAATATTAAATAAAATTTAAAAAAATAAATATTAATATTAATAAGTTCACTCGAAATTTGATTTGGCTTTATTGTATGCTTCTTTAGAACAGACATATTTTTCTAGCAGTCGACCTTCGCGACGAAGTTTTAGGTTTATATTGTCATGAATATTTACTATGACAATGTCATGACAGTTGCCTATTTATTTTTATATTCACGATAATCTACGATTTTTGTTGAAATGTATACCATATTACCGGACGGAGGGAGTATTATTTTAGAAATTTTTAATTTTATTTAAATAATTAATTTAAATATTATTTAAAGATTTTATTCACACAAAAATATCAATTATTAAAAATTGTTAATAATTATTGTGAACGTGAAATATTGACGAAATGATTAAGGAGGGAAATTAACCTGCAAATGGTTGATTAAAAGTTTCTTATCAATGATTTTAAATATTTTGGATGTTAGATTGCGGACTCGTGGACTATTTGCATTTTTAACGACTATTACATCATTTTAAGCAAAACTTTGTTTCTTTTGCTCTTGTGTTGTAAGCTTACTATAGAATTAAAAATAATATAAAATTAATAAATAAAATGGATGAATAAAATTTAATGAAAGTCTGCCATAATTAATATGACCAGGGCCGAAGAGAGGGGGAGGAGACGAGTGTTTTTCCCTGGGCCCGGTTTTGAAAAAGGGCTCGGAGAGGTGCACTAAAATTCTTAATCGTAACAGAGAAACCTGAAAACTACACACACAAAACTTACAACAAAAATATCTAGATGATTTAAGCACTAATCCCGCTGATGAATTTCATCAGGTAGAATCAGTTTTCCATGCAAATTTTACTGATAATTCTGATAATTCGCCTCTCAATTTGTTGAATGAAATAAGAAATTGGAATCATTATTTCCAAACATTGTGATTGCCTTAAAATTGTTCTTAACAATCCCAGTGACAAGTTGTGAGGCTGAAAGAACATTTAGTTGTTTGCAACGGATTAAAAACGTAATACGTGCAACTATGAAACAAGATAGATTAAACCATTTAGCAATTCTTTGCATTGAATCGATTTTGGCCAGACAATTGAATTTTGACGATATGATTTCGGAATTCGCAAATTTAAAAGCTCGTAAAGCAATGTTTATGTAATTTTGATTTTAAAAAAATTATTATCTTTTAAATGTAACATTGAATTTAAATACATTCTTTCAAGATTTCAAAACTACTAAATATCAACGAATTTTTACTATCACAAATAATGGTACTCGAATAAAGTAGTTTTTCTAAATTTTAAAGATAACAATTAAATTTCTGTTTGAATCTACGTCCGATAATTTGTTTCCTGTTTTGCTTGTATGTAAGCATACTAATGCTCAATTGTCATGGGCGCTGGATCTATTCTGCTGCCTATGACCATTGAGCTGTGGGATCGAGTGATCGATTCCCGAACCAAGAGGCGCATATCAAGGGCTGCAAATTTTCATTTGATGTTCAATATTTTCAGATATATTCCATATCAAAAAAACCAATTGTCTGTTCAACCAAAAGTATGCTTGCATACAAACAAAACACATAACAGTTTAGATTAAAAAAATATTATAATAATCGATAAACGACTGGCGTTAATCATTTTACCGGGGCCCGACCCTGACTATGACTAATTTGATGATGGAATTTCTGTTTTTCTCAGTTACTTAAAGTTGTTTCGCTGTAACGTCGGTCCACCATGGTGAAAAAGGATCTTTTAAATCTTTTAAATCTATTTAATTGCGAATTTTTTTCTTAATTATAATTGCTTCGTATAACGTTGTTTCGGTTAACATCGCGTTTTTCTGGAACCATTTAACAACGTTAACCGGGGTATACCTGTATACTACTAATGTAATGTATTGTAATAGATACAAGCACAGTTTAGAAAAACAGTTTAGAAAGGTAACTGCTTCAGGTTATCCTTAATTTCTTAATTCACACATGCTTAGTAAGTAGTACACACATTTGCAATGAATAGACACATCTTAATTGTTAAAACAATCAATAAGTTTTTTTTAACTAAACCGGTTATAATGATAAAATATTGTGAAAATATTAAACAATAAAAGACGATTTAAAATTTAAAAAAAAATAATTTATATGACAAATTATATAAACCGTTTAACTACAGAGAATAATAGACAAANTGTTAATATATTTTTTTTTATTTTGAAAAACATTTCTTCTACATTGTTTTATTATCTCAAAATTTTTTATTGAAAACTCGTTATAGTTTTCACAATTCTTTCAATTGTTAAACACTTTTATAAATATATTTAATAATATTGATAAAGTTTTTATAAAATCATGTAAGTGTCTAACTTTTGAAAGAATTTGGTAGAAATTTTTATTGTGAATAGCAATTTCATATATTTATTTGAAATGTATGTTGTAGTGGGCACATAACTACATATATGAGTTGATAATTTTTTTTTAAATAAGAACTCTAAACTTGTATTTGAACTTGTAATTGAAAAAAAAATATTATTATTATTATTAATAATAATAATAATAATAATAATAATAATAATAATAATAAAATTAATAATACCCATGTGAATCGTTGAGTGTGAGCAGTACCCTTGTGAGCAGAATCTATAGGGGGACAAAATATCTTGTCGGATAAACTCGGGGCATATATAATAATAATTATTATAATAATAAAATTTTGTATTTTTCTTTGAAAATAATAATAATAATAATAAAAATAATAACATCTTCCGGGCGTGCGTTAATATCTTTAAAATTATTATTGATTATAAATATCTCTATATCTCATTAGAAAGGTCTTGCACTGGGCTTTAAGATGAGCTATCGATCAATAATAATACTAATTTAACTTTGAAAAAGATAGTGGTCATCAATTGTTAATAACATTAAAACCACTAAAGATATGTAGGATATCTATAGCTCATCTTAAAGGTCTTGCATTGGGCTTTAAAATAAGCCATCAATCAATAAAGTCCGTTGGCGGGAACATTAATTTTTAAGATTAAAAAAATATGGGCCCTCTGGATCAATTTTTTTAAAAAAATGACCTTGACCTTTTATTTAAAAAAATTGACCTTGACCTTTCTTTTTAAATTTTTTTCTCAGGGGGGGGGGGGTATATGTGATGCAGAGGGCCCATGATCTATGGATCCCACTACCACCTATTAAGATATCAACAAACAGAATATATAAGCAAACCGAACATATAAACAAACAGCACATATAAACAAACAAACGCATAAACAAACAACACATATAAACAGAACATATAAACAAACAAAACGCATAAACAAACAGAACCTATAAACAAACTGCACATATAAACAAACAAAAACATAAACAAACAGAACATATAAACAAACAAAACACATAAACAAACAGAACATATAAACAAACAGAACATATAAACAAACAAAACGCATAAACAAACAGAACCTATAAACAAACAGCACATATAAACAAACAGAACATATAAACAAACAGAACATATAAACAAACAGAACATATAAACAAACAAAAACATAAACAAACAGAACATATAAACAAACAAAACACATAAACAAACAGCACATATAAGCAAACCAAACACATAAGCAAACAGAACATATAAACAAACAGATCCTATAAACAAACAGAACACATAAACAAACCGAACACATAAGCAAACAGAACATATAAACAAACAGAACACATAAACAAACAGAACATATAAACAAACAGATCCTATAAACAAACAGAACACATAAGCAAACCGAACACATAAACAAACAGAACATATAAACAAAGAGCACATATAAACAAACAGAACACATAAGCAAACCGAACACATAAACAAACAGAACATATAAACAAACAGAACATATAAGCAAACCGAACATATAAACAAACAGCACATATAAACAAACAAAACGCATAAACAAACAGAACACATAAACAAACAGAACATATAAACAAACTGCACATATAAACAAACAAAACACATAAACAAACTGAACATATAAACAAACAGCACATATAAACAAACAGCACATATAAACAAACAGAACATATAAACAAACTGCACATATAAACAAACAAAACACATAAACAAACAGAACATATAAACAAACAGCACATATAAACAAACAGAACATATAAACAAACTGCACATATAAACAAACAAAACACATAAACAAACAGAACATATAAACAAACAGAACACATAAACAAACAGAACATATAAACAAACAGAACTTAAAAACAAACACCACACATATAAACAAACAGAACATATAAACAAACAGATCCTATAAACAAACAGAACATATAAACAAACAAAACACATAAACAAACAGCACATATAAACAAACAGAACATATAAACAAACAGAACATATAAACAAACAGAACACATAAACAAACAGAACATATAAACAAACAGCACATATAAACAAAAAAAACGCATAAACAAACAGAACACATAAACAAACAGAACATATAAACAAACTGCACATATAAACAAACAAAATACATAAACAAACAGAACATATAAACAAACAGAACACATAAACAAACAGAACATATAAACAAACTACACATATAAACAAACTACACATATAAACAAACAGATCCTATAAACAAACAGAACATATAAACAAACAAAACACATAAACAAACAGCACATATAAACAAACAGAACACATAAACAAACAGAACATATAAACAAACAGCACATATAAACAAACAGCACATATAAACAAACAGAACATATAAACAAACCACACATATAAACAAACAGAACATATAAACAAACTGCACATATAAACAAACAAAACACATAAACAAACAGAACATATAAACAAACAGAACACATAAACAAACAGAACATATAAACAAACAGAACTTAAAAACAAACACCACACATATAAACAAACAGAACATATAAACAAACAGATCCTATAAACAAACAGAACATATAAACAAACAAAACACATAAACAAACAGCACATATAAACAAACATAACATATAAACAAACAGAACACATAAACAAACAGAACACATAAACAAACAGAACACATAAACAAACAGAACACATAAACAAACAGAACATATAAACAAACAGCACATATAAACAAACAGAACATATAAACAAACAGAACATATAAACAAACAAAACACATAAACAAACAGAACATATAAACAAACAGAACACATAAAAAAACAGAACACATAAACAAACAGAACACATAAACAAACAGAACACATAAACAAACAGAACATATAAACAAACAAAACACATAAACAAACAGCACATATAAACAAACAGAACATATAAACAAACAGAACACATAAACAAACAGAACACATAAACAAACAGAACATATAAACAAACAGCACATATAAACAAACAGAACATATAAACAAACTGCACATATAAACAAACAAAACACATAAACAAACAGAACATATAAACAAACAGCACATATAAACAAACAGCACACATAAACAAACAGAACATATAAAAAAAACAGAACAAATAAACAAACAAAACACATAAACAAACAGAACATATAAACAAACAGAACACATAAAAAAACAGAACACATAAACGAACAGAACACATAAACAAACAGAAAATATAAACAAACAGAACATATAAGCAAACCGAACACATAAGCAAACAGAACATATAAACAAACAGATCCTATAAACAAACAGAACACATAAGCAAACCGAACACATAAAAAAACAGAACATATAAACAAACAGAACACATAAGCAAGCCGAACACATAAACAAACAGAACATATAAACAAACAGAACATATAAGCAAACCGAACATATAAACAAACAGCACATATAAACAAACAAAACGCATAAACAAACAGAACACATAAACAAACAGAACATATAAACAAACAGCACATATAAACAAACAGAACATATAAACAAACAGCACATATAAACAAACAAAACACATAAACAAACAGAACATATAAACAAACAGAACACATAAACAAACAGAACATATAAACAAACTACACATATAAACAAACTACACATATAAACAAACAGAACATATAAACAAACAAAAAACATAAACAAACAGCACATATAAACAAACAGCACATATAAACAAACAGAACTTAAAAACAAACACCACACATATAAACAAACAGAACATATAAACAAACAGATCCTATAAACAAACAGAACATATAAACAAACAAAACACATAAACAAACAGCACATATAAACAAACAGAACATATAAACAAACAGAACACATAAACAAACAGAACACATAAACAAACAGAACATATAAACAAACAGAACAAATAAACAAACAGAACATATAAACAAACAGCACATATAAACAAACAAAACACATAAACAAACAGAACATATAAACAAACAGAACACATAAAAAAACAGAACACATAAACAAACAGAAAATATAAACAAACAGAACATATAAGCAAACCGAACACATAAGCAAACAGAACATATAAACAAACAGATCCTATAAACAAACAGAACACATAAGCAAACCGAACACATAAACAAACAGAACATATAAACAAAGAGCACATATAAACAAACAGAACACATAAGCAAACCGAACACATAAACAAACAGAACATATAAACAAACAGAACATATAAGCAAACCGAACATATAAACAAACAGCACATATAAACAAACAAAACGCATAAACAAACAGAACACATAAACAAACAGAACATATAAACAAACAGCACATATAAACAAACAGAACATATAAACAAACAGCACATATAAACAAACAAAACACATAAACAAACAGAACATATAAACAAACAGAACACATAAACAAACAGAACATATAAACAAACAGAACATATAAACAAACTACACATATAAACAAACAGAACATATAAACAAACAAAAAACATAAACAAACAGCACATATAAACAAACAGAACACATAAACAAACAGAACATATAAACAAACAGCACATATAAACAAACAGCACACATAAACAAACAGAACATATAAACAAACAGAACACATAAACAAACAGCACATATAAGCAAACAGAACATATAAACAAACAAAAAACATAAACAAACAGCACATATAAACAAACAAAACACATAAACAAACAGAACATATAAACAAACAGAACACATAAACAAACAGAACATATAAACAAACAGAACATATAAACAAACTACACATATAAACAAACAGAACATATAAACAAACAAAAAACATAAACAAACAGCACATATAAACAAACAGAACACATAAACAAACAGAACATATAAACAAACAGCACATATAAACAAACAGCACACATAAACAAACAGAACATATAAACAAACAGAACACATAAACAAACAGATCCTATAAACAAACAGAACATATAAACAAACAAAAAACATAAACAAACAGCACATATAAACAAACAGAACACATAAACAAACAGAACATATAAACAAACAGCACATATAAACAAACAGCACACATAAACAAACAGAACATATAAACAAACAGAACACATAAACAAACCGAACACATAAACAAACAGAACATATAAACAAACAGAACACATAAACAAACAGCACATATAAGCAAACCGAACATATAAACAAACCGAACACATAAACAAACAGAACATATAAACAAACCGAACACATAAACAAACAGCACATATAAACAAACAGAACATATAAACAAACAGAACACATAAACAAACAGAACATATAAACAAAAAAAATTAATAAAATTTATATAAAGATTTTGTTAACGTATTTTAATTTCAATGTTTAATTATTCGAAACTTACTATTTTGTTAATTGATCTGGATATATAATTTCTGAATATTTCAAAAATTGAGTTTTAGAAGAACGATACAACTTTATAAATGTTCCAGAATTAAAATTTAATAATAATCGTAAATACAATGTAATTAGAGATTTAAATTTTTCATATTTTTTATTCAAATATTTTAATTGATTATTAAAATCCATAAATATTTCAATATATTTATTTAATGACAGAATATCTATAATATAATTATTATTGTATTTAAATATATAAAATCAATATTTAAAAAATAATATTTTCCAAAATTGTTAAAAAGCCAAATAAAAAAAAGATATTTATTATTATACATTTGAAAATAAGTTACAGTGAAAAAATAAACTTGAAACAAAATTTCAAAAAAAATTTAAAGCAAAAAAATAATCTGATTAAATCTATTTAGAGAAATATTTACATTCACACACACACACGCGCATTAAAAAATATTAAAAAATATATTAATAAACGTATTTGGACTTTTCCCTTTACGATTCCCATTTGCGTTTCCTAGAAACTGTGACTGCCTGCGGCAACAGATTGGTTTGAATTTGAAATGTAGAAATCGAAGGATGATTAATGCTTTCAAAGCGAGATTTCGACGAGATATTTTCACACAAAATCTCAAGTACGAAAGGAATAGAAAGACAATCTAAAGTCAACGGATTGATTATTTCGCGAAGGTTTTCAACGAGTTCTGAGTTACAGGTCAGCTTATAAAGACCGGATTTGTCGGATGAGAAATTATTCCGATCGGCAATTAATCGGAGAATTTGTTCGGAGAAATCCAGTTTTTTTTCAATGTTAAGCTCAATGGATTTTGCGGAACAATTCGCGAGATATTGCGTGAAAGATTCAGGAAAGGCAACCAAATGAATTTTCAATGAATGCAAATTTGGAAATCTCAAACTCAAATTTGTGTCGAGTGACGATTTTTCAAACAGTCGAAAGCAATTTGAAATTTCCAAATGATTTAAATTCAAATTTGGCGCTATGAATTGGAAATCGTCGCTTATCAACCATCCGCAATTGATAATTGTTAACGTTTTCAGGCTCAGTAGAAATTTCTCTTTGTGTCGCATACATCTCAAGCTGAAATTTTATTTATCTTTAAATATCTCCTTATATATATATATATATATATATATATATATATATATATATATATATATATATATATATATATATATATATATATATATATATATATATAAAATTAATTATCGACTTGACACATTTTCACAATAAACCGCTAAAATATTCATAAAATAAAATATAAATTAATCAAATTTAATTTGATTATTATTAAATTATTTGTCATATTCAAAATCAATTCTAAATTAATTATAATTCAATGGCAAAAATATCAATATATAATATTTATATAATTTCAATATTTAATAAATCAAATCGATATTGATATAATGATAATGATGAGATAATAATAAATATATGGATATTATTGGATAGATTTTTAATTTTTTTGGATTTCTATTTATTTATTCTGAATATGAAAGCGGAACATCAACCATAGGTATAATTTGGTCTTCTTAATCTGTCAGCTGTTTAAATGGAACTAAATTTCAACAAGCAAATAGCGATATTTAATATATACATATAAGTTTGTTAGTTTAATAATCGAGAGGTGTGGAGGGGGGGGGGGGGGGGGGGGGGTTACAAGCCCCCTTTAGATTACTCAGGGAATTCGGCATAATTTCTGGATCCAAATGAAGAGTAAATGGGAAGAGAACAAACCTCTATTTTATTCCTTTCTTATTTTCCGTTATTAATAGCATTTTCGATACCATTTCCAAAAGGGGGTTACAAGCCCCCTTTAGGTTACTGAAGGAACCCAGCATAATTTCTGGATCCAAATGAAGAGTAAATGGGAAGAGAACAAACCTCTATTTTATTCCTTTCTTATTTTCCGTTATTAATAGCATTTTTGATACCATTTCTAAAAGGGGGGTTACAAGCCCCCTTTAGGTTACTGAAGGAACCCAGCATAATTTCTGAATCCAAATGAAGAGTAAATGGGAAGAGAACAAACCTCTATTTTATTCCTTTCTTATTTTCCGTTATTAATAGCATTTTCGATACCATTTCCAAAAGGGGGGTTACAAGCCCCCTTTAGGTTACTGAAGGAACCCAGCATAATTTCTGGATCCAAATGAAGAGTGAATGGGAAGAGAACAAACCTCTATTTTATTCCTTTCTTATTTTCCGTTATTAATAGCATTTTTGATACCATTTCTAAAAGGGGGGTTACAAGCCCCCTTTAGGTTACTGAAGGAACCCAGCATAATTTCTGGATCCAAATGAAGAGTGAATGGGAAGAGAACAAACCTCTATTTTATTCCTTTCTTATTTTCCGTTATTAATAGCATTTTCGATACCATTTCCAAAAGGGGGTTACAAGCCCCCTTTAGGTTACTGAAGGAACCCAGCATAATTTCTGGATCAAATGAAGAGTAAATGGGAAGAGAACAAACCTCTATTTTATTCCTTTCTTATTTTCGTTATTAATAGCATTTTTGATACCATTTCTAAAAGGGGGGTTACAAGCCCCCTTTAGGTTACTGAAGGAACCCAGCATAATTTCTGAATCCAAATGAAGAGTAAATGGGAAGAGAACAAACCTCTATTTTATTCCTTTCTTATTTTCCGTTATTAATAGCATTTTCGATACCATTTCCAAAAGGGGGGTTACAAGCCCCCTTTAGGTTACTGAAGGAACCCAGCATAATTTCTGGATCCAAATGAAGAGTGAATGGGAAGAGAACAAACCTCTATTTTATTCCTTTCTTATTTTCCGTTATTAATAGCATTTTTGATACCATTTCTAAAAGGGGGGTTACAAGCCCCCTTTAGGTTACTGAAGGAACCCAGCATAATTTCTGGATCCAAATGAAGAGTGAATGGGAAGAGAACAAACCTCTATTTTATTCCTTTCTTATTTTCCGTTATTAATAGCATTTTCGATACCATTTCCAAAAGGGGGTTACAAGCCCCCTTTATGTTACTGAAGGAACCCAGCATAATTTCTGAATCCAAGTGAAGAGTAAATGATAAGAGAACAAACCCCCACTATATTTCATTCTTAACCTTCCTTATTTCCTGTAACTATTAGTATAATTTCTAAATGCGGAAGTGAAAGACTCCTTTACCGTATTTTCCTATCAATTGCTACACAATGAAATTCTTGGCACAATTTCTTGATCCATCGAAAGAGTATTGAACAGAAGTACCTCTCTACATTTCCCCTTTTATATTATCTATGATTGATAGAGAATAAACTAGAAATTGCTGCTTAGATAAAAAAACGGGGAGGGGGTAAATGTTTCGGTACAAATCAATCTAGATCATTTTCCTCGCATATTTTCGTTATTTATTATATTTACAAATATAAATACAGAAATAAAATTTCAATAAATGTTATTACCATTCTGTTATTACCAAATGTTATTACTGGGATCGACTGCCCCCCCCCTTACATTCCTTCCTTATTTTTGGTTTGATAATGAAACAACTGGAGCAATTTTTGAATCCAGCTAAACAATACGAATGAAAATAATACCCATCTACATTTGATTCCTTTTTATATTTCATAATTGATTCAGAATAAAATTATAAATGATTTATTTAAATTATTAATTTTACAAATAATAGCAATTTCATAAAATTAAGGAATTAAAATTTACCATGATATTTTGGGAATTGAATTAATTTTCAAAAATTTTATTGATGTTGGCCAATCTTTGACTTCGATGTTAAGTGAATTATTTTCGCCCATATATCCAACATCGGTTACGACATGATACAAAGACAAATCAACAAGTCTGGAACAAAGACTAATTATGAAAATAATTTCGTCGCTAATTTTTTTCCAACTATCTCGAAATGATGTTGGTGTTTCTAATAATATTTAGAAAATTATTTTCCAATATAACATGTTTTACTAAATATAAATTTGACAGATTTTGTGTGAAATCCTAGAATAGTCTTAATTTTCTTTTTATTATTTGAATTCAAGGTAATTCGTGCATTATCAAATACAATAAATATCCAAGATAATTTATCGTTTACTAATAATTTAAATCTTTTACACGTTCTAAAAGTTTATAGAAGTTTAAAAATATAAATAATTTATCATAAACCTAGATAAATTCAATTTGGACCTGACATCCAAAAAATTAATAATATCAAAAATAAGTATATTAGGTAGTTTGTTAATCATAATTAGCAAAAATTGACCTTTAATATTTAAACAAATTATTAATTAATTTATAAATCTACAAAATAGTTTTTTTAATTCAAAAATTGAGTTTTTAAATGTCAAAGTATTGGCAACATTTTCTCTCGTATTTTCATAATATTTTTTTAATATAAACTTTTAGAGCTTTTTTGAAAATAAAAATGGAAAATAGTTTAACCAAATTTACAATGACCAATTTATAAAGTTTACCATAATGAGTCTCGTAAAAATACTCCTATGTAACTAAATGCAATTAAAAATATTTATTAGAAAATTTGAGTATGAATCAGTAAAGAAATCGATGTATTTTATTATTCATGAATTTTCGGCCCATCAATTTTCCGACCAAAAAAGAATTGCAGCTGAATTCCATGGTTTTTTGGATTTTTGCATTGAGTGTTTATCTGGAATGAGATTTACCGGGTTTTTTGAATTGCCGTCTTTCAGTGATGCATTAGTTTAATTTCTTACCACCGAAATTGTCTTTTGACGTATTGTAATGGTACGGGCTCAAATACACTATTTATATTCTTGCAATCCTTCCTATATTTTTTTATGCTATTCGATCCGAATGTTTTCAGACAGTGTACGTGTAGTTCCTTGGTTTCACCAAACTTTAGAATCCAGTTGTATAACAATATTTTCTCTATTGATTTTTATCTTATTTATTCATAACTGTTAGTAAGATTTATTTGATATAATGGTCGATTATTGGGCAAATGTGTCGTTTCCTGCTAAATTTTCTCTCATTGAGCCACATATTCATATTTATTTATATTCATACTTAAAGTACTTTTGATTCTTCTAACATATCGACATTAGTATGCAATGTACCTTTTCTGAACTCCATTTTTGTATCAAGATAGCTCATATTATTTATCCAGATCTGATATTAAGCGGTAATTTACTTCTTTGTCGTTTGCATAAACTTAATTTTTTTGTGACGAGTACGTAATGTAAATCTCTTACCTTATAAATAGTAATTAAAATGTCGACAAAAATAGTATATAGCCAGAAGTTCTTTTCTCATAAAACAATAACTCATTTCGTGCTCATTCATTGCATATGATTCATATGCGATAACTTTCTCATATCCTCATTCATTTTTTTTGGATAGAACTGCCTCAATCTTGTCAAATCTTGAGTCTGTGTCTAATATGAATTCCTTCTTAAACCCCGAAATACAATTAAATAATTTTTCTCCTGTGATTTCCTATCCAATTTTACCTGTTATTAATCATTCTCAAGGTTAACTGAACTATAATATCTGTTCCATGTAGATCATTTGAGATTTCAACTACTTTAGGAGTCGGAAACGTTTTCTTTTTGTTATTTCGTTCAGTTGTCTAAAGTACAGACAAACGCAAAATAATCGGGTATTCAAATGTGAAATATACCTTAGATGAATCATTATCCTCTAGATTTTGGATGGTCAAGTTTATTTTTAGCAGATCAAATACTCTTACTTATCAAATCAGCAAACCTTGACTTGTTAAATAACTTCGAGTGGCTTTACAGAAAATTTTAATTCATTTCCTGTTACTGACTATTATTACCCCCAATGTCTTCATTGTCAATCTGAAAGTGTCATTTATATCTAATGTCTTTGCTTTGTTCTTCTTTGATATAGTGTTTAACAATTTAATTGAATTCATTAATTATTTTTGGATTTTCAATTTAGTGGCAGTATTATGCCATATGTTTTATAAATTATATTTTAGATGTTGGAAGTCTTTCCATGTTTCCTCTAAATTTAAGCTGCTGTATATATATGTTGATATAATGCATGTCTCTACTACACCTCTAGAAGTTGCGGTGTAATTGATTGTATTATTTTGTGCAACCATTTAGTCTAAAAAAGGAGTTGTCAAGTCAGAAGATTAACCTTGTAAATTCATATATTTTGATTTGATAATTTTCCTATTATTTTGAAAAAAGTATTTGAGTATCGTATTTAAACTGTTTATCGTGTTCAGTAAATTTTGATAGTTTTATTTTTTTTATCTATAATAGTTTTTTTAGCATCAGCAAGTCAATGTCATATACCTCGTCTTAATATTCAAGGATTCTAGTCATTCAAACCAGTTCAGTTCTTAAGTAACTTAGTAGATATATCATCCTTTGCATCTTTGAAAATCTTAATTCA